>JAMKQA010032310.1:0-14409 GCA_024699735.1 Posidonia australis
CATTGTTTTCCATGTTTTCTGATTAAACATGTGGTTTTGGAAATGATTTGTCGTTAAGCAATGGTTTTCTTTGGCTTTTAGCGCTGTTTTTGGGGCACATACTGGGTGACATTCCTGTCACTCACGCGTGTGTTTTCTTGTCCCCTTGTTTCAGGTGCTAAGGTGTAGGAGCAGATCTAGTCTGGTGCATCTTTTCGAGCCACGTTTGTCGCACACAGGTCTGGGTGATTAGCTTTAAATTATTTTATTTCTGCTATTTATTTTCTTTAGCTGTACTTGGGTAGTTCTTGTACTGTTGTGTAGCACTGGAGTGTTACAGAGATCTACTATGACAACATGTCAGCGATCCAACTCAACCACGACCCTATGTTTCATGGTTGCACTCGTCATATTGAAATTGATTTCCACTATATTCGTGAGCTCATAGCCCAGTGATCAATCCAGCTCATGTACATCTTGTTGTCCAAGAACAAATGTTACATGATCAAAAGCTTCATGCACATATTTGAATAAATGTTTAATTGCCTATGAACAATTGTGCATTTCAATATTTATATGTGCATCATACTTTCTCACCAAGTCAATATTGTGGGGAATAATCCATCTATATCTTATCGATTGTGCTAGATTGAATCATCAAAGTATCATCATTGAATCTCTTAGGATAATGTTTCATTTTTTATCAACCATACATGGTGAATTTGGATTATGAATTCCACACAGACCATGAACCATGAGTCGAGATACACTTTCATAAGCTAGCGGATCAATTTTAGGATCGGGAATTTCTACGAAAAGAGTATATCATATCTTATCTTTTGAGCAAAGAGTTATTCACATGAGTGCATGCAGAAGACTCCATTTTTGAAATTCAACAACAGATATATCTGTAGAAGGCAAGAAACTATTTAATTAAGAAATGTTCAGTGTTGCACCCATTAATAACTCATATCACATTAAGAAAATGAATTGGAACTTATCAAATACAACTCTCCCAAATAATTGTTTTAATTTACAATAGCATCTCTAAATTGTTTTAGGTTAATATTGAAAACCCTTGCTAGCTATGATTTCTTGTTGATCAAAGGCCTCACATGCACCAACAATATCAAGAAAATATCTTTTTCCAAGCCAATTTGGATTGCTTGTGAATGTTAGAAATAAGTCTAAGGGACCTGTCCTGGCACACAAAGTCATTGCATCTTGGTCATCTAGTGATTGATGATGGAAGGAAAATTCTTCCACCAACAAATGATCCTCTCTCCTCATCATTTTCTAACAACATTCTTATAATGCCTCAAAAACCGAACGCCATGGAATCTAAGCTACTAAACTAGGATTAAATGCACTAGTAAAGAAAATAAACTGTAATCTAGCTAGAACCTGTGTGTGCGGCTAGTAGCTCCTGATATTGAACACCGGGCTGGACTGTACTCCAAACTAACCACCAGAGAACAAAATAGAACACACGTGAGTGACTTCTAAATCACCCAATATGTGCCACCCAAAATAGCAGAAACAAAATTTAGAAAATCTACAATCTAGGCTTTTAAATTCATTAAAGCTCTTCTTGGAAATTTCTCCATAATATTCTAATCTGGGTTCCCACTGGAACTAAAACTCTGAATTAATTTCTTATTAAAATTCTGGAAATCTTCTTCTAAGAAAACTCAGTAAATTATGCTCTTTTAAAATCTTTGTTTCTGTTCTAAAATTCATACACTAATCTAATGCATTTCTGGAAAACATCTCTAGGACTAAACTTCAGCTTAAAACAAAATCTCAAAATATGGCTAAAATACAACTCTTGCTAGACTAGCTCTAAAACTCTAATCTTGTCTTAGTTAGAATCTAGCTAAAACATAGAAGCCAAAATACAACTTGATTCTAGTTTAAATCTAATTCTGAATCTTAAATCTGAAAATCTCTATTCTTTTTTAGTGCCACCTTGATCAGAGGTGACCTGGCCACAAACGAAGGGAGAGGCACCAACCCTAACCTCCTACGTTGCCATAGTGAAAGTCCCCGTGTGGGTATGTCATTGTCCTGGCCAACGAGCCTTACTAATTTTTTCTCTTTTATTTTTCTCATTTGCACAGAGATGCATTCTCCCAACGTCCTTTTCTTTCTTGGTGTTTGAGCTCATGAGTCATTTTATCTGATCCATTCAACACCTTTCTCTAGGCACCTAGTTTCTCTAACCAGGGCTACAAGTCTAGAAATCTTATTCTGAAAACATGTATTTTCTATTTTTGTAAAACTCTTTTCTATTACAAAAATCTTTCAGTTAAACTATTCTTTTCTTCTGAAACATCTTTATAAAACTCTTTCTAAACAATATGTCAAAACACATTAATTAGGCATATAAATCCATTCATGTTCATCTTTATTAAATTCTCTTTTATCTGGCTTTGGGGTCTGGTTTGGCAGACCAAACCAAAATAGTAGACCGAAATAGGCCCAAGTGCCTAGATCGGTTGATCGAATTTCGGAAATTTTGGAACAATCGTTCAAAATTTTTTGTTCGGAAGATCAGAGCATTTCGATCATCCAAAATCCCTTGAAATAGTCGATCAAACATATTTGACCGTCTGAAACATGGTTCAGAGCTAAATACTGATAAAAAAACGGTACGGCATACCGATTTTATTTAGCATACCGAATTTCCCGTTTTCTGAAAACTTTCCCCAGACCTTACTCATTCGTTTGCTAGAATTGGGACCTCCAACGATCCCTTTCTGGTGAACTATAATTTCTACATAAAACATATAATCTAGCATACCAAGTTTACTTTCATTTGGGACAAATTTCATCAAAAACTATGACGTGTATCTTAAGATATAAAATCAAAAGCACATTTCAAACAACTGTAGCAACCATCATGGAAAACCTACTGAAATCCTCAATAAATCATGGAAATTTCTCAAATCTTCACACGATCATGATATCATGCTAATCGACTCATATTCATGCTTCTTAACTATAATCATAACATGAATCAAGCATTCAAAGCTAGAATTGAAAGAGGAAGGAGAGGTTGGGATACGTACACTACTAGTGAACTCCAGTGATCCCGCTTCCTCGGATGATCTCCCTCTCACCCACAGGTGTCTCTCCAGGCCTCTCTAGTCTCTAGTGGTCCTCTCTTCCACCAGCGACACCCGCTCTTCCTTCTCCAGCTCTCTTTTCCTCTCTAGTTCTTTGGTTCTTCTTCTCCCCTTTCTCTCTTGATCTCTCTCTCATTTCCAACGCCTCCACCATCTTCCTCTTTAAACCCCCTCTTCCCTTGTCGTCATCCATCCGCCACCATCGCTAGAAATCTCAGCGAATCAATGAAGGAGGCATGGTGGAAGGTTGTGGGGTACTGTGGCAAGCACAGCAAAGGGCAATGGACACTGTGTAGAGTTGACCCCAGCCCCGCACTGGTCCCACACACACATACATGGCACACTCGGATCCAAACACCACACAATAGGGGAATTACCAGAGAAAATTATCAACTAATAGAAAGCTCAACTCCATTCATATCATTAAGCTAATTATCTGGATTACAATAGCTTAATTACATCTATTCTGGATAATCTTGGTACAGATATTACAATTCTTTACTCCATTATATATTTCCAATCTCAATTTATCTTGATTTCTTCAGTACCATCCCAACCATTCAACATTAATAGAAGCATAAGCATCAACCATGTACTATTGTAATAATTGTCTTCCACTCGTAAGAGTAGTACTCTCATGTTCATGATTTTGGAGGCAAAATGCATAAGAGTGCATCATGCTTAACTTTTCCCACTAAAATCATTATAATGCATATTAGATCTCCATGCACCTCACCATAAGGAAAGAGAAGACGGTATTGCAAAGGCATAAATGATGAGTGAAGCTCATTGATTCTTCAAAAACCACCTCTTGTTTCTGACACAACAATATCACGACCACCACAATGATTTGTGGGGTCTTACATTATAATTAAGTCTGGCAATGAGTCTTGTTTGGACCCAAGACCCATAAGTCTAGACTTGTGAAATGTGGGCTTGGGTCCTGAAACTGAGACCCATGGACCTAGATCCGTTCATTTATCGAATAAGGTTTGGGTCTAAAAATACCCTAACTCGTGGACCTAGTATATATACATAATATATTATATATTGTTTACCCTAAGCATTAAGCCTTACGCCCTTACAGTCACCTCCTATCTCCTCCAATAACCTTATATAAATATATTGTTTTCCACTTTCCCACTTTCAAAACCCTATGTCCCTATGACAGCCGCCTCCTCCTTCCCCCTCCACCACGTCCTCCTCCCCACTTTGTCTCTATCTCGCCTCTCCATTGTGTTCCCCTCCATTGCATCCTCCTCCCCTCTTCGCTGCATTGTCCCCTTCATCGCCACAGTCACCTCCTCCTCCCTCGTTCACCTCTCCATCGTCATCGTCAACCATCACCTCCTCCTCTCTACTACCACCGCGTGTCCTCTCCACCACCACTGCACCACTGCCTCCTTTTTGGTGTAGTGGTACATTCTCATTTGAACTGGGAATATGGGATCTTGCTTATTTAGTCATTTTTTTTACCAATTCATTTTATAATTTTCAGGGTGAAGAGTTTGTTAAATTGTTGGGCAAAGGTGTTGTACCTTACACTCGTATTACTGTTACATGAATGTCTTCGAAGATCATATTTTTGGAAGAGCAATAATAATCGCTATTATATGCTAAAATCATACCTTTTTTTATTTGCAAATGTCAACAGAGTTGGTCTTTTGGTGCACATTGACAGAGGAATTTTTAGCATATAATGAATACTACTTTCCATGTAGATCTTATCAAAGGAGTGTTTGCACAAGCAATTCAAAATCTTAACTTGATGATGGATTATCCAGAGGGAATGGGGCTTCAGTACCAGCCTTTTTTCTCATAGTTCATGATTTATTTATGTATTTTGTACAAACTGGATATATTTATTGATGTATTGTTCAACTATCAATGGTTGTACACTTCTCATGAGGATGTATAAATATATAATTATTGTATCAGTATCATGCAGGAATTAGGAATATTGTGAGTTTACTATTCTATAGCAAAGGCATGAAAAAAATGTGTTTTTTCTCATTATGAAAAAGAAAATATCGTTCTTGAGAAATTAACAAGTTACAATGTTTTTAGTTTAATTAAAAACCTACCTTTTTCAAAAAAATAAGTTGGAAAACCTATCAAACTCAAGACCCAGACCTAGACTCATTATCTTCATGGGCCTAGGTCTAGGTTTAGGTCTTGATTTTAGATCACATGTCTAAACCCAAACTCAGACCTTGACCTATGAGAAAAGATGGATCTGGATCTAGATATAGGTAAACCAATCTAGACTCGACCTATTGCCAAGCCTAATTATATTTGCAACGACCTCACTTCCACTTGGAGTGACATATTGAATGCCATTCTGCTTTTTGGAATCAATTATTCATAATTTGAAACTTTGATGGTATTTCACATTAGTCCAATCCTTCACTTGCCTAAAAACCTTAGCATAAGGATTTTAGTCATCAAGCTTCAATTTCAATTTAAGAACGAAATCCTTGTTAGCCAAATTTATATTTGAGGTTGCCTTTAAAACTTTGTTTCTATTTTCAATCTCATTCTCAATATCAAAAATGTATAATTGTGAGAAAATCGGTTGTTTGTCCAAGATAAGGAATAAAGATCCAATTTGAGGATACACGGCTCTATGGATCTTATAGCAATTGGGCCCCTTTCCATCACTTACTGTGTGTGATCAACTTTAGCACCCGTGGAAGTGAAGCTAAATGTGGCATTATAATGTCTCAGGCATTTCCCATATTCTGTAGAAACAAAATCATCTCCACTTAACAAACTTTGAAGGAGGGGTGGTGTAGGCAATAGCTAAGGAATCTTGACTTTTCCTTATTGGCTGCATAACTTGAACTTCAGTTGTGTCGTACCATGTTGTAGCACCCTCTCTTCAATCCACATAATTGCACCGCATTGAGAGCATCGATGACTGGGTGGACCTAAATCCCACCTCTCAAAGTGCATCCCTATATATTCTAAGAAATAAATAACATTATGTTTAAATTTTTTAAAAGTTAATCTTCTTGAAAAAAATCAATTAGTGTCTGTATATATACATGAATGAATATGGTCAATTTACTTCATGAACTTGATTTCTCAATACTAAAACCTTCTTATTAATAGAATGGCCCATACCATATGTTTTTGTTCAACTATGATGGAGACCTTGATCAACACTAATTGATTGCTCACCTACAATATTTGCCAAAAAAGTTAAGTATAAGATTCGTAATATATTATAAATCCATGAACCTTCATATAGTTGAAAATTTCACCAATCCTGCCTTGGTGTGCATTCATGATGGAGAATACATTACTTATAATTCTAGAGGTGTGTAGACACCTCGATTTTTACAAATCAAGATGATAAACTCCGCTCCAATCTAGAAAACTTCAAGAATGCTTTGCTTCAATTTAGTCAAACCTAATTAGTTTGAAAACCTAGTTTCTCTATGAATTCAATTCGCTGCTAAATCAACACTTGGCTCCATCTACAAGATCATACTTTTCTCTTTCCAAAATACTAGTGCATGGCCAAAACGATCTATCGAGTCGTGTTTTGACAAGCCTTGCAAAATGTATACGTGAAAGCACTGAACCATGCATTTGCTAGTGCATTTTGCAAGCATGTTTTCCTTGATTTCATTGTACTTGCATAATTACTTAGTAGTTATTTTGTTGTCATTTTGACCCTCCATTTTTTATCTACGTCTCTCCTAAAACATCAAGATCTAATAAATCACATCCTGAATTTCAAACCTATTTCATCCAAGGACCTACATTCACTTGAAATCTTTCTAAATAGAAACCAATTTCACCAACATAAACCTTAGTAAGATGGCCTCTCTCTCTCTCTCTTCAAGCCCTCATCACCTCTGAGCTTCTTCTTCCTCAAGACACACCACATGTCCCTTCTGTTGGGTATGTGGAGCCTAATTATGCTGAACCCTATGCCCACAGATCCAACTCTGGTACCCTAGGTATCTTTTATATAAAAGGGGACAGTCTTCTGTAACATGTATCTTAAAAGAAAAAAAGAAGAATAAGAACCCTAGTGCAGTCGTGGACGTTGGCAACTTGAAGAACTACGTAAATCCCCGATTTTCTATGTGTACTTGTTTTTCTTCTTCCTTGCTTTTCCTCTAACTTTTGTAGGGAGATTCTTTTTCCAACAACTAGTATCAGAACCTTCGTTTCATGAGGAAAAGTGGGAGTGATGGTAGAAGATGGCAAGGTCAGAATCGAAAAATTCGACGGCAAAGACTTCGGTTTCTGGAAGATGTAGATAGAGGACTATCTCTACCAGAAGAAGTTGCACAAATCGCTTTCGGGAAGAAGCCAGAAGCTATGGAACAAGAGGCTTGGAATCTGTTAGATCGTCAGGCACTTGGTGTGGTCAGATTAACGTTGGCCAGGAACATAGCATTCAACATCATCAAAGAGAAAACCACAGCAGATCTGATGAAGGCATTGTCAAATATGTATGAGAAGCCATTGGCCTTGAATAAGGTACATTTGATGCATCATTTATTAAATCTTAAGATGTCAGAAGGAGGGTGCATTGTAGATCACATCAACAAGTTCAACGTGATCATAACTCAATTGCATTCGGTGGAGATCACGTTCGAGGATGAGGTCAGGGCACTGATCTTGTTATCATCACTACCAGAAAGTTGGTCTGCATTCGTGACTAGGGTCAGCAGTTCACTAGGTAATGCAAAATTGAAGTTGAGTGACATCCGAGATTTGATTCTGAGCGAGGACATTTGAAGGAAGGAATGTGGAGAACCTTTAGGATCTACTTTAAGCATAGAAAGCAGAGGAAGGAGTCAAAACCGTAGCCAGAATCAAACTCATGGCAGATCTAAGTCCAATGGGAAGGGCAAGGATCGCAGAGACATCGTCTGCTAGAACTACAAGAAGAAGGGTCACTTCAGCAATCAGTGCAAGGCACTGAAGAAAAAGAAGAAGAATCAATCAAAGGATGATGATTCTGCAAACGCAACTAGTGAAGACATTGATGATACCCTAGTTTGCTATGTTGACAGTCTTATTGAGCCATGGATTATGGACTCAAGTGCGTCGTTTCACTCTACCAACTGTAGAGATTTGCTACATAACTACATTGCAATAGAAAATACAAGATTCTGTCTTGCTGATGATAGTTGTCTTGATATCGTGGGCTAGGGTGAAGTTCACACAAGGACTAAAAATGGACTATGGAAACTAAAGGAAGTTAGACATGTTTCAGATCTTAAGAAAAACTTGATATCCATATATAGGTCAAATTGATGATGAAGGATACATAACAATATTCAGAGGAGGACAATGCAAAGTAGTCAAGGGTGCCATGGTTGTGGCGCGAGGCAAGAAGATTGGAACACTATACTCAACACCAAGTCAGCAGGATACCATTGTAGTTGCAGACTGCTTAGTTGACTCAAAATTGTGGCATAGGAGACTTGGGCACATGAGTGAAAAGGGAATAAAGCTATTGGCATCAAAAGGAAAAATACCGAATCTAAAATCAGTGGACTTAGGCCTTTGTAAGGACTGCATCCATGGTAAACAGAAGAGAGTCAGTTTCTCAAAGTCTGTAAGAATGTCAAAGGTAGAAAAGCTGAAGTTAGTTCATACTGATGTATAGGGACAAACTCTTGTAAAATCCCTTGAAAGTTCACGCTATTATGTCACATTCATTGGTGACTCCACCAGAAAGGTATGGGTTTATTTTCTGAAAAATAAATTTGATGTGTTTGCTACTTTTAAAAGGTGGAAAGCTAAAGTGGAAAATCAAATTGGTCAGAAAGTGAAGAGTTTGAGGTCTGACAATGGTGGAGAGTACAACAGTTATGAGTTCAAAGATTTCTATGTAGAGCATGGAATTCGAATGATCAGAACTGTCCCTAGAAGACTAGAGCAGAATGGTGTTGCTGAAAGAATGAACAGGACCTTGAATGAGAGAGCAAGAAGCATGAGGTTGCATGCAGATTTTCCAAAAACCTTCTAGGCAAATGCATTCAACACATCAACATATCTAATCAACCAAGGACCTTCAATTCCTTTGGTATATAATATCCCTGAAGTGAAATGGACTAGAAAGGAGGTAAATCTCTCACATTTGAAAGTTTTTGACTGTATTTCCTATGTACACATAGATCCTAATGCTAGAGATCAATTGGATGCAAAGGCTAGAATATACTATCTTATTGGTTATGGTTCTGATTATTTTGGTTATCGTTTCTGAGATGATCAAAATGAAAAAATCATAAGACATAAGAATGCTACATTTGATGAAACTATGTTGTATAAAGACAGACATGCAATAAAATGATCTTGTAGGGAAACAACCACAGATGTGTGATAAGGATATGTTAGAGGATATCAACGAAGATGATATTGCTAGGAGAGTTCAAGAGAATCCAGAAAATAATGAAGAACACCCTGAACCATTTGCTCCTATATCACACGTGAGAAGATCTACGAGATTATCTAGACCTACACAATACTTCTCACCGTCATTACACTATTTGTTGTTGACAGATGGTGGAGAGTCAGAGTACTACGATGAAGTAGTACAAACAGAAGATTCTGTCAAGTGGGAGTTAGCCATTAAAGATGAGATAAACTTCCTAGAGAAGAACAGAACATGGGTGCTGACTCACCTACCAAAAGGAAAGAAAGCCTTACAAAACAAATTGGTGTATTGAATTAACGAAGAACCTGATGGCTCCAAAAGATACAAGTCCAGACTCGTTGTGAAGGGCTTTCAACAATTAAGAGGCATTGACTACACAGAGGTATTCTCTCCAGTAGTCAAAATGATCACAATTAGATTGGTACTCAGTATTATTGCTACAGAAAACTTGCATCTAGAGAAACTAGATATGAAGATAGCCTTTTTATATAGAGACTTGGAGGAGGATATCTACATGCAACAGGCTGAAGGCTTCAAAGTTCCTAGCAAAGAAAAACTTGTATGTAAATTGTAAAAGAGTCTTTATGGCTTGAAGCAGACTCCTAGACAGTGGTACAAGAAATTTAATAGCTTCATATGTGACATTGGTTTCACAAGATGTGAAATAAACTTTGTTGCTATTTGAAGAGCTTTGATGATTGCTATATTAACTTGCTACTGTATGTGGATGATATGCTTGTTGCAGGATCCAACATGAGAGAAATCAACAAGTTGAAGCGCCAGATGTCAAAGGAATTTGACATGGACTTAAGTAAAGCAAAGTAGATCCTTGGAACGAGAATCATTAGAGACAAATCTGAAGGAACTCTAATGTTGTCCCAAGAGAAGTACATTGAGAGGGTGCCAAGCAGGTTTAATCTCAATGATGCAAAGCCTAGAGACACTCCCTTGGGAATCCATTTCAAATTGTCTAAGGAGCAATCACCAAAGACAGAAGAAGATCGGAAGAGTATGTCTAAAATACCATATGCTTCTGCAATTAAAAGTTTGATGTATGCTATGATATGTACTAGACTTGACATAGCTCATGTAGTGGGAGTTATGAGTAGATTCATGTCAAATCTAGGAAAAAAGCATTGAGAAGTTGTAAAGTGGCTTTTACGATATCTGAAAGGCTCCTCAAGTGTGGGACTTTGCTTTAGAAAGAGCAATGTGAATTTACAGGACTTTCGTGATGCAGATTTGGGTGGTGACTTGGATGGAAGAAAGAGCACCATAGGTTATGTCTTTACCCTAGGAGGTACAGCAGTCAGTTGGATGTCAAGACTACAAAAAAGTGTTTCTCTTTCAACCACTAAAGTAGAATATATGGTAATCTGAGAAACTACCAAAGAGATGATTTGGTTGAAGAACTTTCTGAAGGAATTGGGAAAAAAGAAAGACAGTAGTATACTTTTCAATGATAGTCAAAGTGTCATCTATCTTGCAAAGAATACAGTTTTTCATACTAGGATCAAGCACATCCAGTTGAGATATCATCACACATTTGTGGGTTGATTAAGGATGGAACCTTGACACTAAAGAATATACTTGGTGTAGAGAATCCATCAGGCATGCTGACAAAGAGTGTAAGCACTCAAAAACTGAGGCTATGTATGACCTTAGTTGGTCTCCAAGGTATTTGAAAAAGGGAGACACCGCGTTAAGAACATCATTCAGAACATAAGAGAAAAGTTACAGAAGAACTTCATTGATTAGAAGATCAGACTCCAAGTAGAAGATTGTTGAGTATGTGGAGTCTGATTATGCTAAACCCTAGGCCCGTAGATCTAACTCTGGTATCCTAGATCACTTCTATATTAAAGGAAGCAGTCTTCTGTAATATGTATCTTGAAAAAAAAAAAAGAATAATAAGAACCCTAATGCAGCCGTAGACGTAGGCAACTTACCAAACATGTAAATCTCCGATTTTCTGTGTGTGTGCTTGTTTTTCTTCTTCCTTGTTTTACCTCTAGATTCTATAGGGAGATACTTTTCCCAACACCTTCCTCCTCACCAACACCATAGCAACGACCTTCACCACCGTCACAACAGTTAACAATCCAACAACCCATCAAAACCAACTCCCACGGCCATCATCCTGGCACCATATGGCAATACCTCGCCCACTGTGTCTCTATCAAAGTCACCGTCTAGCAACAACTCTCCCACCACCGAACACACCACTCACTGCCACCAACAACACCACAGCAATACTTCCTCCACCTCTCTCTATTCAGCACCCCAATCACCCATCGCCTCTTCCTCCTAACACCCACCAACATACCACCATCTCTACCAACAGCAGCACACTCCCAAAAGCCAAAACCCAACGCCCAGAGTCCTCCCCACCACCATCCCAAACGACAACCACCACTACAACCCACACTCAAACAACAGCCATCCTTACAGCCCATACTTGCACCAAGCCACCACCATAGCACTCCAACACTAGCGGCAACGCTTGCGCCTTTCACCAACCACCCCAACGGCAACCCATCAATACCAACGTCAGAAAGAGCAAGCAACAAAGCAGAGTCTCGGATTGGAACATGCAACATTCGATGTGTCATCATGGCAATCAAAAGAGGAACAAAATAGGCAAGACTCTAGGTAGGATTTCAACCAAATGACACTTGCATTACAGCGTGTGGTTCATTCTGATCGGCAACTTCTGCTGGTTGCTGGTTGATGGGTTCATGCATGCTTTGCTTGGGTTTCATGGGTTTGAACCAATGGAATGAGTTCCTTACCATATAATTTCACTTTAGTAGTCCTTCACTATGCTATGCCGTAGATAATTTGAACATTATGAATGCAAATGTGTCGTTTCATTCTCATCGGTGAATTGGCTCCATGTTGATTGCTCATTCATTTCGTGATGCTTTGGCTGTAATTCATTTCACCTTCCTACCTAAATTCCCAGTGATTGAGTTGTGGTGTGTTGATTGGTGTACTTAACCTTTTGTCATCAAGTTTTGGTTATGTTTTTCTTGCCTAAAGTGCTTTTGGTTCTTTTTACTGCAGCAACCTTGAATTTTCCACAAACAAAGGAGATTGCCTCGTGCCTAGGGCTGGCATGGTGGAGTCCCTTAAGTTTCTTAGTTACAAAAAAAAAAAAATAGTTAGCTTCTTTTAAAGTATGCATGTCATGACCATTTTTTTGCAAAATTGTACACTTATGTAACGTTTGGTAACAATTATAAACAAATTGATTAAAGTAAAAAGTTAGCTTTTTTCAAAAAGTTATTTCCCATAACTTTTCATTTTCAACGTTTTTGATGAATTTTACATATGAAAAATAAACTAGTATTTTTAAATAAACTAGCTTTTTTTATGTGTTTGGTTCAACTTTTTATCTATAGGTGATTATTTCCAATAAACTATGGGAAATAATCGTTACTAAACACTACCTTAATATGTGTGCATCTTGTAGCCAACCATTTTTGGCAAAATTGTGGTTGTTTCGATGGATTTTAATTTTTTTAATAATTTTCTTAATTAATTGTGATTGAAGTGGTCTAAATAAGTTTAAAATCCTAAGCTAACCACCTACACTAATGACTTTTTCAACTACAAGTACAACTCAACTCTTCTCTTTTTTTTTTTAAAGAGAGAGAGAAAGGTGAAGCTCTAGAGAAAAAAATTTCCAAGAGAGAATTCTTCCACCTTCAAAAAAAGTTAGCATCTAGATTCTTTTTTTTTTTTTTTGGTAAAAGTTTAGATATTATATATTTTTCGTCGACTTAAAATGCCAAGTAAGAAAAACATTGTACTGTAGTTAATATTACAATCTCACTAGAAACTAGTTAATAGAGTTTCTAAGTGATAGTTGTAGCAGGAGCTAGAAAGGCTCTCCCCAAGCTACTTAAGATTGTGGCTGAACTAGAAACTCAATATCAAGGTGAAATCTATCTATTTTTATATTCAAAATACTACTTTTCTGATTTCATCTTCACCTATTTTAAATATGTCATAGCATCCTTCATGCTGTTGAAATTTCTCTTCATTTTTGAGTTCCCTGAACTCTACATATCAAAAAACACAGGATAGTCTGGAGATTTTATCAGGTTTTCGCTATTCCTTTTGCTTTGTAGTCTTGTTGGCGATTCCGAATTTTTCTTTATTTTGAAGGTAAGATAATCACTCTAACCTTTTTGTTTTACAGTAAAGTAGGAGAGGCGTATTGCAAAAAGTCAAAGTCATGGGAAAAAATCTTGATCAAGAGCGAACCACAATCTCCTTTTCCTGTGGTGACAATTCCTCATTGTGGTTGTCAGATCATGGTTTGATATACAATGAATTTTTATTTTTCGTAAAGTAAGTTTCTATTATCATAACACTACTTTACAAATTACATGTGATTTTTATTAATTTTCCTTTATGCTAATAAATTATTATTTGAGCACACATGTACACAGATCTTTCATAGCACATGTGAAAAATCCACTACTATGTGTAGTGAAAAAAGGCATTGCAAAATAAAACTAATTGAAAAATATAAAATATTCAATTTAGAAAAACAAAATTAAAACTCTATAAATAAATTTTGTATACAAAATAAGATATAAAAATAAAAAAAGCAACAAAAAGTAAAGAATAACATTTATAAAACAATTATGTTCATTATTTTGCATAAAACAATTATTTACAATTTAATATTATTATTTATGGAAAAGTTATAAATATTAAAGATGATTTTAATCATGTTATTATAACTTTTTTCCCAATGCATGCATGTGTTTTTTTTTCACTTGTTATAACTTAAGTCAAATGATAGTTTCTAACACATGAACATTGCAAAAATGAATTTATTTTAGAAAAATGGGCTTAGGTGATTTAAAATTTGGTTCT
>JAMKQA010032312.1:0-10844 GCA_024699735.1 Posidonia australis
GATGATATTTTTAGTAACATGAATAAAAATGAGTATATAGATTCATTTAATGATAAAATAAAGACAACTTTATATAATTTATTTGAAGAATATGTTAGAAATTATGGTGAAATATCTAGTGGTCAAGCATCTAGTTTTTTAGTATTACAAACAAGTAGTAGCAGTAGTAGTTCTTTATGGAGTAGATTAAATAAAAAGAAGGAAAAATATATAAAATCATGTACAAATAATGAATTAGATAATTATTTAGAATCTCTAATTTCTTTTAGTGATGTAGAAATAGATAACTTAAATATATTAAAGTGGTGATCTACTACAGCTATTAGGTTTCCTATAGTATCAAAAATGGCAAAAGATTTACTAACGATTCTAGCGTCAACTATGGCATTGAAATCTACATTTTCTGCAGGAAAAAAAGTATTAAATGATAAAAGATGTTAATTATCAGAGTAGTCTGTAGAAGCCTCTGTCTGTTTAAAAGATTGGTATGATGCAGTTGACCGTCTTCAAGGATTGAGCTTGAAGTCTGAATCAGAAGAAAACGATGATGCGACATCAACTTCAACAGGTTGAATAGACTCCCCAAATGAATAATTCTTGATGTAAAATTTTAAAATAAAAAATGTAAAAAAAATGATGTAAATATCTTTTGTATTTTTTTATGTAAAAAATTGATGTATTTCAAATATTTTTTATTAATAAAAAAAATAATTTTTAAAATTCATTTTTGGGCCCAATGGACAGACCCGACTCGACCCGACCCGACCCGGCCTGGCCCACAGACGGGCCATGGGCCATGCTGGGCCCATGGGTTGCAAGAGGAGGCTCGGCCCGGACCAGCCTGCGGGCCGACCCAGCTCGGACTAGGCCCAGGCGGGCTGGCAGTTTCTCGGGCCGGCCCGGCTCGACCCGTTTTCCATCTCTAATCACGTGATCCTTTAAACCTAGTGGATGGGTTTTATTATTTAATAGAGGTGGTTGAGGAGAGTAAGTTGTAATGAAAAAAATGTTTAAGGTATTAAGTCAAAAAAAACTCAAATAGTTGAAGAAGATAAAAGGAAGGTTAAATTTATTCAAAAGAAATATTATAATCCTTCAAATCTAATGAAAGGTTCTTATTGTTTAACGGAGGTAGTAGAAGAGGGTAAGTTGTAACGGAAAAAGTTTAAAATATCATATTGAAAAACATAAATAGTTGAGAGGTAAACTATAATTTATCTTAAATTTAAATTAATAAACTCATCAGAATTTCAACTTAAACATGATTAAAGTAGTTATATTTCTCACATTTAATAATTATCTCTTTTCTAAGATATTGAATTACTTCATGTGTATTGTATTTTATTTTTGAAAATTTTTAAGATATCTTTGGTATCGTCTCACAACGATGTAACTACTTAATTGTAGTTACAATTATTTATTGTGGTTACAAATCTTATAATCCACATATTTAAATGAACAATGATGATTAAAAGTTCTCAATACTCACAAAAATCTTTGTTATCGTAGACACACTCTTTATTTTTTTTTATAAAGTGCAATTTTGCATGTGTTTTAGCATATTAGAAAAGAAAAAGGAAGTTTGCCATGTGTACAATTTATCAATTTCAATTGTTGTAAAGCAACTTGTTAGGCAAGGCTGGTTTGTGTCCACTGAACCATATGCATCAATCTTCTGTCAATTTCTGACGTATTGGCTTCTGTTCGAAGAGTGTAAAAAAAACTGAAGGAAAGGAAAATATACAGTTAAAATGAAAGGAAAATATAGTAGTATTTTATTTTACATTTGATTCCAACAAAAGTATTTGTGTAATATGGAAAATTAAAGAAAATGTTTTTCCTTCGAATTCTACTTTTATATGTGGGAAAGGAAAGGGAATATTTTATGTTTGTGTTTGAAACAAAGGAATTTACTTTTCAATAGAAAATATACAAAAATATCATGATTTTGAATACATATTTTAGTTAAAAGGAATTTTTTTTCCTTTAGTTTTCTTTCATTTTCATGTATATAAACCCCTTCCGAAATAAGAATCCACCAACTTAGTAGTCATACACGTGCTCTTTCAAGTACTTTAAAAATGAACAGCTTTCTCAAGACAATCTGAGATGGCACGGGCATAAATTGTGTTCCCATCTTTGACAAAATCAAAAAGTTGAATTCATTTCTACCTTGTCCTTTACTTATAAGTATTGTTTTATATTCCAATACCATACCTTGTCTTCCACTAGAATCACATATTGCAAGTATTCTGTTATTTCCATAAGTTATTACAGGACACTTCTTTAAATAATAAAGAAATCCCTTGATAAAAGGAAAACATAGTGGGGAACTAGTTCCTTATATTGCGATAATGAGGTCATGATATACGCATTCGGCCCTCGTCGACATATACTTGTGGTCTGAATTTCGCAGTGGCTTCTTCTTCCTTTCGTTTTTTGCTTGGGTCGTGGCCTGAGTTTAGACGCATGTTTGCTGCATATAAAGTATATTAAATTAAAGGTAGGCATTTTGGAATTGGGTAAGGAGATTGATAAAATTCATCAACGATTTCTTTAAAATTCTACTTTTTCCCTGGAATTAGGAGCTATCGTTTGGCTAAATGGGAAAATATTTGTAAGGATAAACAACAAGATAGTTTATGAATAATAAACATATGTAATTTCAACGACGCTTTCAAATGCAAGCTTTTATGACATTTTCTTTTGCATAAAGTCAATCTTAGATGATGTCGCTTATTTTGAAGTAGATATCTTAAATATAATAATCTTGAGACAATCCTTAATTTTACATCTAGAACTACGTCTCATTTATGGAAGGAATTGAAAGTTTGTTTTATGGTCACAAATAATTTCAGTACCCATATAATCAATAATAGTAATTTTATATATATAATGATGCCATTTTCAGTAACGATATAAATATAATGTGATTGGATGTTGGCGTGGGTCCCACTGTGAGGCAGCACCACCACGGATAGGGGTAGGCACGGTTCGGTTTGATTCGGTTTGAGACAAAACCACAAACCAAACTACATAGTTCGGTTTGAACAATTTTCAAATCGAACCGAACCATTGTATCTATTGAAACCGAACCAAACCGAACCATTGTAGATCGATTTGGTTCGGTTCGGTTTGTAGTTTAACCATTTAATAAAATATATTTAAAAAAATAAAATAACTAAAAACACTTATAAATACTAATCAATTTATATGCAAATTTGAACAGGAGTTAACAGTTTCCCAAGACATGAAATTCAATACCCATGTTAGCGGAATGGGAAGGTAAAAGATGCAAAAGATGACTTGACGATTGTCCAATATATTTCAAACACAAGAACATCATTTGTATATAAACATCTATCTCCTGTGATCACTCTTCCAATCAATCCTACAACTTTTAGATGCATAGAACAATTGTTCCTTTTGATAGCCTCTCCAAATATTTTTCAGAATTATCTTCTTCTCTGTGTGCTACACAAAAACATGTAAAAGACATCTGCTACACATTAACAGCAATGACAAAAATCTTTGTTTTGAGTAAGCCAATGCTTAAAAATTGTCAAATATATCATGCTATAAACATTTCAGTAGGATAAGATGGGACTGCGATTATTCAAAGTGCCGGAGGTGGCGTGTAGATCCGGAGGTGGCACGCAGATCTGGTAGCATGCATGCAATGATACTGGTGAAGTAGTAGAGGCGGCAGCGATGTCGACAACAATGGCACCATGTCCGTGTCTGTGGTGGCAACAACGACGACGATAATACTAGCCATGCGCCAATTCTCCCTCTCCTTGTACAAGTATTTGATCGACTACATTACAGGATAGTTATTGTAGTTACAAATCTAACCATCTATATGTTCAAATGAACTATGATGATTAAAAGTTTTTATAAATTGCAATTAACATGTGTTTTAGTATATCAGAAAAGACAAGAAGTTGGCCATGTGTGGCAATTTCTCAATTCCAATTACTGTAAAGCACGTTGTTAGGCAAGTCTTGTTTGCATCCAGAACCATAAGAAGCAGACGAGCAGTCTGTCAATTTCTAATGTATAGGCTACGGCGCGAACACACCAAAGTAGGAACCCACCAACCCAATTAGTTCTCCTGCAGGTGCTGTTTCAAGTGTTTTTTTTTATATAAAAAAAAAAATATAAATAAATAAATAAATAATGGACGGCTTGTCCAACTCCGTTTGAGATGGCACGAGCATAAATCGTGTTCCCATCTTTGTCAATATCAAACAAGTTGAATTAATTGATTTCTGCCTCGTCCTTTACTTAAGAGTATTGTTTTATATACCAACCACCACACCTTGTCTTTCACTGAAAACGCATATTGCAGGTATTCTTGTTTTTTCCCATTGGGTTATTAGGAAAAGTCCTTGGCACTTCTTTAAATAACAAGGAAATCCCTAGATGAAAGATAAATATAGTGGGGAATAAGTCCCTTCGTCGACATGATAATAAACTCGTGGCCTGGACTTCGTAGCAGCTTTCTTCTTCCTATTGTGTTCTTTGGTTGGGTCGTGGCCTTCTTCCTTTCCATGAGTTTAGACGCATGTGTTCTGCATTTAAACTACAGTAAATTAAAGGTAGGCATTTTGAGTTGGCAGAGAGAAGGATAATACTAATGAAGTAAAAGGCTTTTATGCTACTTCCAAATTGATGTTACCTGTCCTTTTCTTGGTTTAGAGAAATGTTCCCTTTTCCTTTTCCAGGTCTGGAAAAATTTCGCTAAAGTGCAAAGGCAAGCTGGTTACTCTACAAACGCTTAATTAACTGGTGCAAAGAAGAGCTGAATACGTAGCTCACGTGCTGGTTTGGAAACGATAGAAAATGTGTGGACCATTGGTTGTTGGGGACTATGTCATTATTTTCTTTCATCTCGTGTTGCAAGTCGAAACCATATCCCGACAACTGAGATATTATGAGACATTCATAATAGTTGAATGCTTGTCCACGAGTCCTTGGTCAAATATTAAAGTGCATATCGATATCGTCGAGATTTTGCGTCGTGACAAAGACAGACGGTGCCAATGTCACATCAATTGTTTGACGTTTTTTTTTCTTTTTCCCGAAAATGGTATATTATATTATGAAACATATCAAGACTATACAAGTCTTCCGAAAATAACAAAGTTAATGTCTGTGCCTAAATAATACATAACAATATAAAAGAGTTCTGTAATATTGACTTTTCAGATTTGGCCTTTGAAGATGCAAGGTTCATTATCCATCATATTCTTCTGCGGTAGTACTTAAATTATTAATGTTAGGATTTGCTTGAACAACCTCTAGATTACCTCTAGAAGAAGAAGGGAGACTAGGAACTTGCTCCGCCATCTGAGCGGAAGTCATGCAAGAGGTGAATTGAAGAAGTTCTTCATTCTCGAAGCCTGTTACAAGAGTTTTTACCTAATAATGCATTATTGAAATAATATCATAAATAATAATAGAATGAGATTGACTAAGATTACGAAAAATTCTGTTGTTTCTTTCCTTCGAAATCAACCATAGAATGGCTTGTAGTAAAATAGTCCAACCATGCTTATTAAGGTTAAATTTAAGGGAGGGAATGGAATAGAATAAGTCTACAATACAAAAATAACCTGGATACAAATCTGAAGTTAAGAAAAATCTCCAAATATGCCAGATGAATGAGTAATTTATAAATAGATGGGTATTATTCTCAATATGTGCATTACAGAAAACATACAGCACAGGACCACTCCAACATCTCTTGACTAAGTTATCTTTTGTCAAATTTTTGTTTTTGAGAGTTAGCCAGGAAAACAATTTCACTTTTAATGGTGTGCTACTTTTCCAGATGCTACAGTATAAAGGAAAATGAATACCACCATCATTTAAAATATTGTAACCAGATTTAACAGAGTAGGCATTGTCTTTGGATGACAATCAATTCAAGGTATCACCCCTAGATACAAGAACCAAAGGTTGCAAAAGATTAACAAATAGATCTAGATGAGACTGTAGCATTATGAAGTCACTCGAGGGGACCTTAAACAGGTCAAATAATTTGTTAAAATCAGACCTGAAAAGAGTAACTGTAGTTTTGACAGATGCTTTTTTGAATCTGGCTATAGAGAACAAACCAAGAATCAGAGATTTCAAATTGGTCCCATTCCACCACTTATTCTCTCAAAAAATAGTATTATTGCCATTCTGAACTTGGAAGATAGTAAAACAGTTGATAAAAACATAACATTGTTTGATGCTTAGCCACAGGGGGGAGCAATTTCTGACTGAAAAATTTAATAACGTGCCAGGCCAAACCTCATTAAGGTATCTGACCTTAATAAGATCTTTCCATATCATGTGGTAATTGTCAGATAGTAACTGCCAAAGTAGTTTAGTCTTCAAAGCTAGATTAAAATTCCTTAAGTTGATAATCCCCCAGCCATTCTGTTGCTTCGATCTACATATGTTTGCCCATTTAATTAAATGTAATCCTTTTTTATTTGAAGAAAAGGAGTTCTATAAAAATCTACTCCTAAGTTTGTCAATATCTTTCTCTACTTTAATAGGCAAATGCAATACAAACATATAATAAGTGGGAATGGCTGACAAAACAGAGTTCAACAGAGTAAGCCTACCACCCAAAGATAAGTGTTTTGCCTTCCATAATGACAATTTATTTGAAATCTTCTCCACTACAGGGGCCCACATTTTATAAGTAGCCCTCTTATAATGTAAAGGTAATCCAAGATACATTAGAGGAAGGTCAGCTATCCCACATCCTAGGATATTACAAGAATTGACAATAGAGGCCTGAGATACTCCTATGCCAGTGAGAGAAGACTTATGGAAATTGATTTTCAATCCAGAATAAGACTGAAAACAGCATAAGATTCTTTTAATATTAATCATGTTTTCAGTGCTTTTTGTTAGGAATAACAGAGTATCATCAGCATATTGTAAATTGACCACTGTTGGTCCCCCATGAGGAAAGTTAATCCCAGATATTAAGTTATTGTTCATAGCCAGTTGTAGCATACGATGGAGTACATGCGTGGCTACAATGAATAATAATAGTGATAAAGGATCACCCTGCCTTAATCCATTAGTTGTCCCAAAATAACCTTTAAGAGATTCATTAATTAGAATAGAAAACTTAGCAGAACTAATGCACATTCGAACCTAAGATATCCATTTAGCTCCAAAGCCCAAACCAGTAAGAGAATCCAGCAAGAAATCCCAATTAATATTGTCGAAGGCCTTTTCAAAGTCTAACTTTAGGATATAGCCAGGAGTGTTTGAAGATATCATGTAGTGCAAGGTCTCTTGTGCCACAAGAAAGCAATCTCCAATTGACCTCCCAGCCAGAAAAGTACTTTGAGATTGATCAATAGCCAAGCTCAGCACAGGGGATAGTCTAGATGCTAAGGTCTTAGTGATAATCTTATACATGCTATTCACTAGACTGATTGGTCTAAAGTCTTTGATCAGAAGGGCACCATGCTTTTTGGGAATTAAAGCAATGAATGTTTGATTGATAGCAGCAAGAAATGCTGGATCATTGGAAGAGTGAAAGGTCTGGAAGATATTAAGAATGTCTGACTTCAAAAGTCCCCAGAAGTGGTGAAAGAAAACCAGTAGGAAGCCATCAGGGTCTGGAGATTTGTCTCCAGGTAATTTAAAGACATTCTCTTTAATATCCTTTTCAGTAAAAGGGATCTCTAATAAATCAGGGTGATGAATCTTAACTGGGATAAGACTATCTCAGTTAATGTGGACATTGTAACTTCTGCCTTTATTAAATTGCTTAGTAAAGTAATTTTCTATTTCTCTACATATTTCTTTTGGAGATTGAATCATCATATCATTAATGGAAAGATTGGATATGTTGTTAATCCTTCTATGATATTTTACCATATTGTGAAAGAAGGAGGTATTAAGATCCTCTTCTTTTAGTCATTGAATTCTGGACTTCTGTTTCCAATAGGATTCCTGTTCCTTTAGTAATGATAAATGTTCTAATCTCAATGACTTTTTAGTCATTGCATTGCTTGACGTCGATACAACACGACGCCCTCGTGTCCTCTCCACGTGGTAGAGGTTAGCGTCGATGCATGTGGTGACAAACAAGCGAATGTTTTAGAGGATCCTTCCCATTTTGAACTCTCTACAGTGAGTGCAAGGTTGAAGACGACGACTCTATGAAAAGATCTTGAATTGCCTTCATTTGCATGTAAGGCTTTCACACAACCCTTGGAACAAGGTAATTGCTAGAGTTTCCAATTATTGTGTGTCTTCGTATACATGCAAGGCTTGCGAGGACATTTCTGAGCAAGATGGACGATAATATTCCAATAGTGTTAATACCTAGATAAACTAAAGCTAAAGCTATACTAGATAAACTAAGACTAAGACTGAAACTTTTCTAGATGGAAGAAATAGACATGTGATTGGTTGATTTCAAAGTCTTAATTTGTGCACATATTTATAAAGTCACAACTTACAAGCATCGTCACTTTCTATTGTTGGTAAAAGGACCAACCATCCTTTTTCTAAAGATTACACCAACTAGAGACCACACATGAAAGTTGTTGAGTTTTGTGTCTTGAATGGACTAAAACAGTCTGACGAACGTCCGTCCGCTAGTTGGCTGCAACAACTAGGAGAAAAACAGACATTCACTGCAGACGTCTGCTGTCTGTAGCCACTTGGTCTAGTGGTGAAGTCTCTTTGTAGTTGTACGAGTGGTCAGGAGTTCGACTCCCACAAACATTATATATATTACATCACATAGTGGTGGTTTCTCATAGTCAAGTATTTGAATGTAATATATATTAATAATCGTTTACAAAAAAAAAAAAAAACTGCAGACATCTACTAAAGTATTATCGAAGACTAAGAGAAAAACAGACGCTTCTTAAATTTAAATTAGAGATTCAATGGACGTCTGCAGCAGATGTCCGTCGCGGCAGATTATAAAGATATAATTTGTATTTTAGGATTTTGTAATTTGATTTTTTGACTTGTAAATCTAGAAGGCGACGACTACAACTCTCTTAAACTCCTTCCTCACCATTGTACTCCCAAGATTTAGTAAATTTGATCTCCTCTTCACTCGTGAACGTAAGTTTCAACCGAATCACATAAATCTTTATGTTTTTTTGGTGTGTTTCTTCTTTTTCTTATCTCTTTTGCCTTATTTCCTTTTCCTACGAGATTTGTTGTTCATTTATGTAATTCTACATATTCTCCCCACGTTTTTCAAATAATATTCTACATTACAATACATATTTTTAATTCCGATGTATATTCCTATTCCCAACAACAAATCTCCATAGTCAACATTAATATCAAAGTTAATCGAGCATATGTGAGTTAAAAGTGTTTCGTTGATCAAATTATCATTGTCATTCCTTTTTTTCCTTTGGTTGTTGTAGTTTGTCACTGAATTTCTAGCGTTTGTCATTGTGTTGATTACTTATTATTATTAGTATTATTATGAGAATATCAAGACTTCGTCTTCTACATGATTTGTTGCCGTCCTGCAGGTAATGTCAGTGATTGCTTGTTGATATTTTAAACATGGTCAGAACCATAAACAGCAGTTTATCTAAGACGTAAGATGGTGCATTGTCGTACCATAACGTGAGATGATCCTGCGCATGCCATTACAATTCAAAGTGGCCGAAAACAGAACCCCTCAATCCACTGGCACCTCTACTTAAGAATGTGCAATACTTTCGTGATAAGTTTTATGTAACATTATTTTTATTGATCGAGAATTATAAAGTGAGTCGAACTCATGGTTTTTTACTTACATATCTCTAGAAAGTCTTTTTTTTCTTTTTTGCAAACCATAAAGAAATAATATTATATTCACTTAACCATGAAACTATCATCAAACGTTAACAAAATAAGCCCATAGAGAATTCAAATTACAAAGATTTAAAGAAAGTTCAAATTATCAAACCACCCAAACAAACATACTAAGATAGATTATAAGTCCGAAATGATATGATTAATATTAGCCAAAGATCGTTTCATATCACATATCCTTAGAAAGTGGCTTGTATATATATCCTCAGAAAGTACCTTTTATTATTTGTATAATTTCACAAATTTAAAACTATGTAGTCAACATGCTGTGAAGTGACAAGAATTTTGGTTGATTAAGTCCATGGTAAATGACATAATATCCTTTCTTATGTTCATTTTCTTCTCTCTCTTCTCTTTCTTGAGTTTTATACCAAGCGATTGTGTCCCCTTTTTTTTTGCCTTCTCTTTTCATTTCTTCTTTATTATTTCTAAGAATGGGATCTGTAACCATGTCGGCGAAGAGATTCTGCAAAAGAATGCGAAATTGGTCGGCAAAATCACGTCGAAAAACAAAACTAATGCAAAATGCAGGAGTCGCTACCTAGTCTATTATCGAAGACGAGGAAAACCATAAACATGAAAAATCATGCAAAAACGATAAGGACAAGTCTGCGAAAACCAAAAAGATGTGGGTAAGGATCCCTGTTACGCACGAGAAAGGTGTTAGGCACCCTCGTACTCCCGATAAAATCGGTCTTCTATGATTTCTCCAATGAAATGTTGGCTTTTCAGCCTCTTGTTATACGCCCGAGGGCGATATGCCATGCCATGTTAAGTGCCTTATGCTAGTAGGTGCATGATGTGTGGGGTGTGTCCTATGCTCAGGAATATCGCTCTTTTATCTCAGGTCAATCGCATAATGCAAGGATATTGCATAAGTGTAATCAAAGTTACATCATTTGAGTGATTTATCATCATCGCTCTATATGCAAATGCAAATGCAAGTAAAGCAATAAAACAGTAAACGATGCGAAGTGTGCCTT
>JAMKQA010032313.1:0-12254 GCA_024699735.1 Posidonia australis
GAAATAAGAAGATCCTTGTTGCTTTGGAAGGACCAAGGGGGCTTTGGGATGCAAGGGAAAGCTCCAGAATACGAGTATGTGTTGCTGGGTGGAAGGAGGAACTCGTGCAAGAAACTTGCTCAGTGTAGATCTGTATTTTAGATTTTCAGCACAGGATTTCTCTCCCAAAAAAAAGGTGTTTCTCAAGGTGGCAAATGGACCTCTATTTATAGGGATCTATGGATGGAGTAACCTATCAAAACGAAGGGCCTTGCAAACGAAAAACCTCGAATATTCCTTGGTACATTCGTTTGCTAGGGTAACAGCCCGGAAGATGGAAGGTCAACAGTCGCAGCCTGGAAACGGCTGGGCGCCTACTTGGTGTGCCAGTAATGTGCGCCTGCTTGGTGCGCCTACTTGGTGCGCCCAGCCAGCTCACAGATCTCACTAATTGGGCTTTTAACTGGCTAATGGGTTTGGGGTTTGGTTGGTCACATCCCAAAGCAACATGCGGATACTCATCTCTGGGTCACCTCAAAATCGGGGTGTCTACACTTTCTGTAGAATTCTGACCCTACTTCCCAAAAAGGGGTGCATTTAGTCAAGTGGGCTTTTCTTTGTAGACCTAAGCAGCATAAAGGCTTGGGGATAATTAACCTCAGAAATTTTAACTTAGCACTCAAAACTAAGCTTTTATGGCAATTACTCTCAGGATATTGTCATGTGAAATGGAAAGAATTAGTTAAGGCCAAATACCTTAATACATTATGGCCTGGTGCTCTATTAAACACTTCCACAAACCATTGCTCCCCTCTGTGGTTCAGTCTTAAAACCTGTTTTAATATTCTTAATTGTTTTTCTATATACCATTTACGGAATGGGGAAGATACGTTATTTTGGGAACATAATTTGTGGAATGGGACCAAATTAAAACACTTTTTTCTCGAACTCTTCTATGTTAGTAAAAGGAAAAAAGCTTCCATCAAAACTATATGGGAGTTATTCGGGGAGGATTTTAGCAAGTTGATTGACCACTCTAGAATTCAACTGCGAGATTGTCATACTCTACAATCCCAATTTGATTCCCTGACGTCTATCATCTACTCCACCCCTTTTGGGGAGGAGGAGGACATCCTCTCCTGGACGCTTACCATTACTTCTATTTTTACTGTTAAGTCCTGCTACAATGTCTTAAACGATGGTGGACTTAGATTTACATATTCTGAGCATATCTGGCAGAGCTGGGCTCTGCTGAAAGTCAAACTCTTCTCTTGGTTGGTACTCCATAATAAGAACCTAACTAAAGAAAACTTGACTAGAAGAGGTTGGACTAGCTCTCAAAACTGTATTTTTGGTGACTCCCACATTGAATCTAATACTTACTTATTTCTGAACTGCAATTATATTTGCCAGATATGGTATTTTTTCGTGCCTTCATATTTATATCCTGGTTACTATAGCATGCATGACTTGTTTGTACATAAACCTGCTCTTAGATTTTCTTTAAATAACCGTGGTTGGTATGTTTTACTTCAAGTTATCCTCTGATTGACTTGGAAAGAAAGATACTTCTAAGCCTTAGTTTCTTATTATATTGGATGTCATTGGACTAATGAATCAATGGTTAGATACTCTTACTTCAGGGTTTGAAAAGGATGTTTTGCTGAACTCATTATCCTCTATGAACGCTGCATGGACTGCGAACCAAGCCTCCAACCTTGCCACTTCTAAGGGTTCTTTGGAGACTTCTCACCCTCAAACTTCTGTCGCAGACATGCAAGAGCCTGCCCCTACTTCTAATATGGGACAGTTGACTTCCTTTAAACCTTGAATTCCTAGCAAAGCTGGGTTCGCATGTATCTATTAGGCAAAAACATTGACATAACGTCTTTTTGGTGCTGTATCATGTTCTGTGTTATTTTGGACGATTGATTCCCTTGGTTCCTTTTTCTTGGGATTTTAAATTAATGAAACTTACCGATACCAAAAAACAACATAATCTTAGTCCAATAATCCATAAACAAATAGTAGACCCTTAGGGTCCGTTTGGTAACGATTATTAAGACTTGCTTATAAAAAAAAACGTTTATTCTTGAAAAACTGAACCAAACAGTTTTTTTTTAAGCCAGATTATTTCATCAAGCTAGCTTTTTGTTTGTGCATAAAAGCTGTAAAATAAGTTGATTATAAAAAAACTGTGAGGACTAATTTTTTTAAAAAGTGTTGCTTATAAGAATAATCTATTTTTCCATAAACGTTACCAAACACTACCTTAATCATTCTGATTGATACCATGATTGAGTTATCTGTAGTCTTAGGGCTACAGTTCCTTATAAAACTGTAGTTCTGCCTGGAGTATAACATTTTGGGGAGGTGTGATCTAATGCGGTGTGGTCCCAGCCACATAAAATTCGATTAATTGGGATTGTTAATTAGTCGTCATTGTCGGGTGGCTTTCGATTACATGGGATTCTTAATTAGACGTCATTGTTGGGTGGCTTGGATTGCATGCACACAATTAATTGTTTACTCACTTACAAAATGGTTTAACTTACGCACGCATTTAAAATCTTACCTTCCCAATTTGTAAGACGCATTTTTCTGAGCAACAAAGAGTGAAAAAAAAAAGAAAAAGAAAGAAAAAAAACCCTGATCAGAGCTAATTAAGAACATAGAAAATCATGGAGTCTTATAAAATTCTCGTCTTCTCTTTTGTTTGTTTGTTTTTTTTTCTTTTTTTTGCAGTTCTTTGTAGAGATCAAGGGGCCCATCGAACTCCCAAGTAGATATCCAGTTTCACCAATAAGATACGAAGACAGACTTTAATAGGAAATTCAGGAGTCTAATTTAGTAATTTGGAAGGAATTTCTTTTGGTTCTCGTAATCTTATATTAAAAGATAACTTATATTATTGGGGTTTTTATATCATAAGATCTTTCGTAAAAGTCTATTCACAGATGGCAGAAATACATATTGTGTCCATGGTGGTGGTGGCCACGTTTGAACAGTAAGCAGTTGCCTGGTCAGTGGCAAGTGAATTCCATCACCTACACCAAGTTTAATGAGGTCAAATGCGTGTTGAAATAATTATATTTTATAAACAAGAAGTACAGTTATTATATGTGTGGTGTCAGTCTAAGGTAGTTTAGAAGAAGAGAGGATTATTGGGTGCTGTTACATGATGATAATTATGGAGTTGAAATATTTAGATTGTTGTGAAATCCTAACATGTATGACCATCGTTGTGAGAATGTTACATATGGTCCTGTGATTGAAATGTTTCTGGTGGTATGGTAAGAGCTTATTCTTGACAACTAGAAGTACCATATTTCTTCCTTCTTAATAAACAATGTTCTGATTGACTCCCCTGAGATAATATGTAAGGAGTTGGAATCTCATTTCCTTCTGTTATTTAACAAACGGGTAGGAATCAGGGTCTCCTTAAAATGAGATATCTTAGTCCCAATTAAGATACCTTATCCTGATCTTCTAGAGTTACCTTTCTCAGAAGAGGAGATTAGGAAGAATGTTTTTAGCCTTCTTGGTGATAAGGCTCCAGGTCCAGATGGCTTCCCTCTGACTTTTTTTCATCATTTTTGGGATCTCCTAAAAATAGATATCTACAACATCTTTCAGGACCTTCACTCCTCAAGTAATCCTGAATTCCTTAACCCTTTCATCCAGAGTTTTATTGCTCTAATCCTAAAGAAGAACGATGCTCTACTTATTAAGGATTTTAGACCTATCAGTCTGGTGAATAGTATTTATAAGATCATCACTAAAACCTTGGCTACCAGAATATCTCCAGTTTTAAATTTGGCAATAGATCAAACTTAATGTGCCTTTTTACCTAGTAGGTCAATTGGTGATTGCTTTCTTGTAGCTCAAGAAACTTTACATTACATGAAAACCCATAACATACCTGGATATATTCTAAAGTTGGACTTCGAAAAGGCCTTTGATAATATCAATTGGGATTTCCTTTTGGATTCACTTAAAGGACTTGGATTTGGATAGAAATGGATATCCTGGGTTAAAATGTGCATATGTACTGCTAAATTCTCTATCTTGGTAAATGGATCCCCTAAAGGATACTTTGGTGCAAATAATGGATTAAGGCAAGGAGATCCTATATCCCCCTTACTATTCCTTATAGCTACTCACACTCTAAATCGTATGTTGAGTCTGGCACAGATTAATCACCTTATTTCTGACATACAATTCCCACATGGGAGGGCCATCTGTGATTAATATCCAGTATGCAGATGATACTATCTTGTTTTTATCTGATAGTAGTGCAAATATGATAAATATTAAAAGAATTTTGTGCTGCTTCCAAACTTGCTCTGGATTAAAAATTAATTTCCAAAAATCCTCCCTTACTGGTATTGGGGTAAGCCAAAGCTCCATTGATAACTACTGCACTATATTAGGCTGTGGATTAGCTGATTTACCAATTATATACCTTGGTTTACCCTTGCATTTCAGAAGAGCCACCTATAGAAACTGGACCCCAGTTATAAAGAGAATTTCTACTAAACTTACCCTGTGAAAGGCAAAGAACCTAAGTTTGGGTGGTAGATTGACTCTACTTAATGCTGTCCTCTCTGCAATCCCTAACTATTACTTATTTGTCCTGAACTTGCCAACTAGAGTGGAGAAGGAAATCAATAAAATTAGAAGTAGATTTCTATGGAATTCTTTCTCCCCCAACCAGAAAGGTATACATTTAGTGAAATGGACATCTCTGTGTAAAGACAAAAATCAGAGAGGATGGGGGATTATCAACATAAGGAACTTTAGCTTAGCCTTAAAAACCAAATTACTATGGCAGCTTATATCTGACAGACACCAAATGAAATGGAAAGAACTTGTTAAGGTGAGATATCTCAATACCACCTGGCTAAGTGCTTTACTCAACTCCTCAATAAATAAAGGTTCTCCTTTATGGCAAATCCTGAAATCCTGTTTTGGCATTCTCAATTGTTTTTCTTCTCCCAGATCCACAATGGTGTAAACACTATATTTTTGGAAAATAAATAGTGGAATGGAGTGAAATTTAAGTTTCATCTTCCTGAACTATTTATTATAACCAGATATAAAAAAAGCCTCTTTAAAGGTTATCATGGATTTCTGTAGATTTGACTTCCATAAACTATTTGATTATTCTAAGTTATCTTCAGCTACTCTTTCACTTCTTCAAACCTAGGTAGAAGTGCTTGACTCCATACTCCAATCTGTCTCTTTGGTGCCAGATGACGACACCCTGCTTTGGCTGCCAAACCACACTAATATTTTTTCAGTAAATTCTTGTTACAAAACTTTAAATGATGGAGGCATGCGTTTCTCCTTATATAGCAATATTTGGTGCAAATGGATACCCTTAAAAGTAAAGTTGTTCTCTTAGTTAGTACTAAACAATAAAAACTTGACTAAAGATAATCTTGCCAAAAGAGATTGGGATGGTTCTTGTACCTGTTTTTTTTTTTTGCAATATGCAACATGAAACTAATATTCATTTGTTTATGAACTGTCCCTTCATATGGCATATCTGGAGATTTTTTCTTATCACAGATCTATATCCTGGTTTCTTTAATATTGCTGATTTGTTCAACTATCTACCTCCACTGAGATTCAAGTTAAATATGAGGGGTTGGATTGTTTTACTCCATATCATCCTCTGACTAACTTGGAAGGAAAGAAATAATAGAATTTTCAGAGATAGTCAAAAAACTCATGCAATGTTTCTTTTTGATATCATTTCTACTATGCATCACTGGATAAATATTTATGCAATAGGATTTGAAAAAGAAGAAATCCTTCACACTATCTCGTTCATGCACAATACGTGGACCAAGGAACTTGTCCCAAACAATCATATCTCTCCCAGGGGACCTACTGAAGCTCTCCCACCTCACCTGTCAGATCGGGATCCCAATATGCCTAGTTCCTCTAACACAGGGAATGATGCTTCTTAATTAATTGTTCTGCCTTTTAAATTTTGTGTTTCTTCTGGAACTACGTACTATGTCTTGGCTATGAAGGTGTCAATTTTATTGATATGGTGATGAATGGAACCTCGTGTTCCATTCAAGAGGAATTCTGGACTTGTTATTTCTTTCAAGCATAGGTCTGTAATAATTTTGAACTTATTGTACCTTGCAAATGGTTTTCATGTCAGAGGGTTATATCATATTAATACTACCGTTTTCAAAAAAAGACAACTAGAAGTACTACTCTCGTATCCTAAAGTGATGTCAAGTATTTGTTTATACGATCTGATATAATAATTATGAATACAAATTGCTAGCTATCACATCGATTTCGGGTTATTATGAATAAAAAAGAGCATCAAAGAATCCTTTGGTAAAAAAAAATTAGAATAGATTTTAGATGTAGAATCTGAAGTATGACAGTTTTTAATAAGAAGTTAGTTTGTATACTTAGACTTAGAAGTTGAAGTTCTACCAAACAGACTCTTAGAATAGATTTTGGATGTAGAATCTTGATTTTGTATACGTAAGTTAAGATAAAATAGTTATAAGATTATGAATGTAAAATCTATTTGATGCAAAAAAATAGATTCTCCTATTATCAATCTAAAGTTAGATTCTCAACAATGGCTCATTGTCACAGTGGCTGGGAGAACTTTAAACTCGCCACAAGTTCCAGGTTCGAATCCTGCGACATTTACCTCTTACTATCTCAACCGTTAACCAAAAAAAAAAGAAGTTAGATTCTCAAATAAAGTATAAAAACATAATCAATTTTGTCTCAATAAATGTGTATAATCTGTCATCGAATGGATATTTGATTTAGTTAATGGTCATATCAAGATTCTGAGACTATTTATATGTCCAAAATCTTTACCAAAATGAAACCTAAGAGTTAGTTGCATGATAATGGAAATTTTTTTTGTTTCTGTGAATGAAGTTTTATGCGGTTTGTATTGCCCCCCAATGACGGTCTCCGGTTACTCAAGACTTTACATTTGGTCAAAATATATTACTTATTTAAGAATATTGGGCCACATCCGACCAAAACAAAGCATCCTAGATTAATTCGAGACAGCCTGAAGGAACCGACAAGTGAAGGCCAACCCCCATCATAGGTTGTGGGGGCCCATCACCAGGCCCACCACTTTTGAGGGGGTCGGCTTGGTCGATCTCCTCTTGACTCTTGAGTGGGCCGATGGATTTTTACCCAGCATTCTAAGGACCAAGCTGGGTAAGTTATGGCCAGCAAGGTCCAGATTGGCTCAAATCCATTTCAAACTAGAGAATTGTATAAAATGCTATCTTTTTTTTTCACAAAAAAATATTATAGCACAGACCTCTGGCGACGTCGCTTCGTTGTCACGATAGTTCTAAAGCGTTTTTCCATGCAACTCGACCGACGACGACAGTTGGAAAACCTTTGGATGGTAAATTTATACTACGGACTGATTTCCCTGTCGTTGCCGAAGGCTATGACAACCCATTTTAGCTTTTAGAAATTTTCCATCATTGTTACCTACATCGATGGTTCTTTGACCTATATATGGCAATGATTTTAATTTTTTTTTTTTTTGGACCACGGTTACGACCCTCGATGTGGTTTCAAAGCAGATATTAGATCCAAAAGGGAAATTCCTTGGAATATGACCCTAGAGTTTGAGTCATAAAAGACTTTAATAAATACATTTCATATTGAAGTTCAATGCACAAAGAATGTACGACGTGATCTTATTTTTAATCTTCCTCTTCCCTTCCCTCTCATGGATGGGTCTCATCCCAAGTGCTGTTGCCCTTTGTCAAGGGAAGATGGTGGAAGTAAACAGCTCCAAAAAAAAAAAAACACTTTTTTTATTATTTATATCATCAATTAAAAATTTTAACTTAATAATGAAAACAAAAGACCTTGGGACTTTTAAATATATAGATTGTGAGAACTTATGGTATTTAAAACCATATTTGCATATGACGTTGACCACCTTACCGTTTTAGATAAAATATATAATGCATTTTTTACTGCATCGTTTTACAATATTTAATTGGTATATTGTATTTAATATTTTACGTTATGGATTGGCCCATAAGCGTTCCAGCTGGTCCAAGATGATTGGGCCTGGGCCGAACCGCTTGGGACCAAGTGAGACTACCCCACCCTAACGTTAGTCTCTACAAGTCTCTCCCTATTTCATCCGTGTGGTGATTGCTTCTTTACCAAGTTATGTTAGGATTTAATGGTTCGTCCTGGCCATAATTTTCATGTTCGAGAACATCCAAAATTCCGAGCCAAACACAAGATGCATGTTTTTCTGCCAAGTAGCGAAAACATTAGACAGGTAAACCAAGAACACATTTAATTATTACTACTCTTCCACGTGAAATCATCATCATCATCATCCAGTTACAAATCTTCAGTGAAGGTCACACCAGTGGACGGGAGCCACCGCCCACCTTGTACCAGATTCGCCACAGTGAAAGGCATGGCATCTCTGGCTTTGGTGATGACCTTGTACCCCTCCCATCTCACTCTTCCGGCAGTTCGAGACCCGGGACCCCTGTTTGCGTACTCTCCATAGAACAGTGTCCTCAGTGCGAAAGTCCCGTCCCACTCCAACCATCCTTTGGGTACAATATGGTTGCCGATATATGTCTGCATGAACACTGTCCTTGAGTACTTCTTCCATGGTCGTCCGAGGTATGATGGTATCCACCTCTTCACAGGGACCAAGCCCGAGCTGGGAATCACCTACGTTTGTGGAAACAGCAGCAACAACAACAACAACAACAACAACAACAGGGGTTTTGCATCAGAACAGTTGCACAAAGACAAAGATAATTCACAGACACAACACGACAGAAGTCTTGATATCATGATATGGGTCGAGGTTTAGAATGGCCTCAAGCACCTGACAGTTCTGGATGGAGATGCCAGTGTTCTGGTTCGGATCGGTCCGGCCCTGCGCCGTGACAACGTTCTGTTGGTTTCTCATCGGCTTTCTGGCAACGAGATTGCAGTTCTGGAACACGACTGCGGCATTGCCGAAAACGAAATCGACGGTGCCGGTGACGGTGCTATCACGGAAGAACTGGCGATTTGTGTGGGTGTAGAGAGTGTCTTGGTACGCGTCGAGACGGCATCGGTTTACGACGATCTTGTCGCCGCTAGTTCGGAGAGCCACCGCCTGGTGCTTGTGCGGTCCCGCAGTGTTTCGTATCGTGATGTCTTGGAGCATGAAGCGTTCTCCTTCCGCAACTACAGTAACAAGAATCTGACAGATGGTTTCTACACTGGATTTTACTAATGTTACTGATGGGCAGGATTTTTGGATTTCTTGCACAACTAATTATAAGTACATTCATAGCTCATCTACAGTATATAATATATATTCCATCTCTTCCAAGAATATATAGTTTTTACTTACAAACAAGACTGGATTATTTACTTTTAGTGTGACATTTTAATTATGCTTTCATTTCATATATGCTATGATTAGCCTAAATATCGAAGTACAAGAGTAAGCATTATTTTAAAAAAAAGGAAGAAGATAAATTCTTAGGTGTATTTATAGAGAATAATTAAAGTTTGTGCAAAAGGGTTCTAATTCTTATTACTCAAAGTGCCGGAGTTGAAGGTGGTGTCCCCGTCAATGACATTGCGACTGCCAGTGATAATTGTAGCGCCCACGCCATCTCCAACCAACATGATATTCTTCAACTTCTTCCGGACCAACACGTTCTCTTTATACGTACCCCTCTTCACGTAGATCACATACCTAGTGCGAGAGTTGGCCGGTGCAGCTTCGACGGCGGACTGCACCGACGAGAATTTCCCACTCCCGTCCTTGGCCACCACCACGTTTGCCCGAGCGGCAGCAATCGTTGACGGTTCCGTTTCCAAAAGCTTCCTGTCCCCAAATGCGACCCACGACGGGAACTCACGTACCGGTCCATAGGTCTCGTTGTCGCCGGTGGCCGTCGTGGAACTGAGAATGGCGAGTGCGGCACTGCTCATGGCCATCAGCGCCTTTACGTGTGCCTCCAGCTCCGGTGGTACCTAATGGAAAATAATCTAGTTTTATAACCCGTATTTAGTAGATTTTAGTAAATTGACCAATTAATTAAATCCACAAACCTACATACCTGACTGGGATCAGCACCTCGCAGTCCATCAAGACATGTGTCATGGTTGGTGAGCACGGCACTAAGCCACGTCCTGGCATCATCGTGAGCCCCATCGACGACTGCGGTGGCCGAGACGACGAGCCGGTCACGGGAGAGATCCAGGAGACGAACGCAGTCCGCGACGGCGGGGACGGCGTCCTCACCAGCCACTCCGGCCGCCTCCACGGCGACATGATCAAGGCGGTCCAGCGACCATGTGATTACTTGATCGAGAACGTGAACGTGCGTGGCGGGGCGCTTGTCCCGTATGGCCGCGAGAGCTTTGGAAGCGATGGCACTGCAAGAATCAGGGTCGGGAGAGGTGAGGCAAAGCGAAGGGGAGGCCATGGTTGTAGTGGTGTTAATGGCGGTGTGATGAAGGGTGATGGAGCCACTCATGATCAGAGAGACGACCACCGCAGCAGCCATGCAAAGGGAAAAGAAGAGGATCGTGAAACCAGTGCTTGATCTCGTGGTTGGTGCAGGCAAAAGTGGTTCTTGGGTAGTGGCCATGGCTAGCAGGAGTGTGATCTTTGCTTAATTCCTTCGTATTTCCCTGGACAAGTATTTATAAGGAAATTGAAGGAGAGGGCCGGACATGTTTTTTCTAAGAAATTTGACACTGTAAGCTTAATTTACGTTACACATGCAGGCAATTGTTTGAAGTGGTAAAAAATATGGGAAAGGGATCTCATGGGTGTACTGAAATTACGTTACACATGCAGGTAATTTACGTTAATCAGATGATCACAGTAAGATTGGAATATTAGTGGAATGTTTTAGCAAGAAGTTGGTGTATACATGTACCCGTAGAAGGCTGACGTTTGTGTAATACAAACATAAGTAAAGTGATTTGGATATTTCTAAACTATGGTTTAAAGATACTCAAATATGAGTTCAGTTTATTCCTAAAACCTTTAAATGATATCATTTCGATCAAGCCTGATAATTACCTCTTCGATTCTAGCTCAGTAAACTGGAGAGGTCTATGATTCACTACTGGATCAGGAAGAGAAAAGACAAGCATAAGATTACGAATATATGATACATGCGCAGATACAACAAGAATGAGGTGTAAATAGAGTTAATTAATGAATCAATTATTGGAAGAAACAAATCCGAAAGCGTATTAAGGCATTACGATTGATTGAATTGTGATGTACACCACGCAAGTGATGTCCGCGGAGTAAGCAAGAAACAAAGGACAAAAAACTAAAGTCTTTCTCGAGATGATCACGTTCTAAACATCTGCTTCCAAAAGTTTATATAAATGATGCGTAATGTAAACTAACTGTTATGACGTAGCTGATTAAGGAGAGTGTACGAGTTGGACAAAAAAATATATATATCTACTGATCATTTAAAAAAAAAATAAAAAATGATGCATAATGTGGTGCAACGTAGAGATAAAAAGAGAGCTGTTTGCATACTGATCCCATCAAAATAATAATGGCAAAGTTAATAGCAATGGTAACTCAATACTGGTGCTAATTAATAACACTTGTTATGAAATTGACTAGTATTCCGCTCATGCTTTGCTAGTTGCTACTAGGGGTGGGTATGATTCGGTTTGGTTCGATTTGAGACAAAACCACAAACCAAACCATATATATAATTCGATTTGAACAATTTTCAAACCGAATCGAACCATTTTATCTATTGAAATCGAACCAAATCGACCCATTCAAAATCGATTTGGTTCGATTCGGTTTGTGGTTTAACCATTTGATAAAACATATAGAAAAAAATATAAAATGTTGATGGTGAAAAATGAAAGAATATAACTAGATATGAGATAAAATAACAATAACCACATCTAATACTGTGAAATTTAAATAGAAATCATGATTCCTAGTAATATGAAATTTTCATGTATCATGTTATGATAGAATTACAATAGTGAAACTTATTGACTACAAGAATCAAATATAAAACAGTTTGGTAAAAGATACATAAAAATGACCAAAAACGTTTTTATTTAACTTCCAATAACAATCAGTTAAAAAAATAATCTAGTAAAAGATACATAAGAATGACTATGATTCGAGCTATGGTTTTAAAAGATACATAATTATATTCTTTTAAATATTTAATTTACGTATTAACATATATAGTTTATATTGG
>JAMKQA010032315.1:0-10904 GCA_024699735.1 Posidonia australis
TCCATTCATAAAACTCTTTGCAAATCACATGTATCATGCATCAATTCATTACCTGTGGTCTTTAAACCCACACATTCATTCATGGTCATTGTACCATGAAATCACCCCACACATGGGTCCACATTCACACACATAAGCCATGTGTCAAAATCTCATGGAAAACACCATAAAAAGAATAACATATTTGCATGCATCATCTCACAAGTCATTTCCATGCATTTCATACATTTATCATGTATTTATCCATATTTATCAACATTTTTTTCTAAACATTTCCCATAAATGGCTCAGGGTCCTGATTCGGCATACCGAATTTCGTTCCGGTCGACCAAAATTCCCTGATTCAGTCGACCAAAGTATTTCGGCATTCTGAATCCCTGTCTGATAAACCAGTCCCCCGCTAGAACGGTCGATCGAAATGCTTCGGTCGTCCAAATCAGTGGTCCAAAGAACCACCTGGGAGCATTTCGGCATACCGAATCCAGTTCGGCATACCAAATTTCTACGATTGCAGAAATCTCCCCGACCTTCGCCGTTTCTTCTCCCCAAAGTGGGAGTAAGGATCGGACCCATCAAACAAGCCACGAAAATTACCATTAAAACCTGGAGTGTTGACCTCCAAGTCTACTTCAAAATCCCTCAATCCGATCATAAAAGCACTAAGCATGCTGTTCTATCAAAAATCACAACGGCATCAAGCCCAAACACAATCACTATAGCATGCTTCAAGAATACCCACGAAAATCTTACAAAAACTCGCGAATCAACATGATATCAACATAACCACATTATTCCTCTCATTCCCAACATTTTCCTCATTTTTGCATGATTTAACATGATTATCCATGATTTTCTCCTTTAACCTAACATGCCTCAACCGAGGAAAAGAAGCAAAAGGAGGGACGCATACCTGGTTTCGACGAGCCTCGCGTGTCCTCAAGCTCCGGCGGTGCACGGCACCAACCTCCCCCCACACTCGCGCGATCTCCTCCGGCGCGCGACCTTTCCTCAGCCTCCGCACTCCCTCTAGCCCTCTATCTCTCGTTCTCCCCTCTATCCGCACACGACCCGCCTCCCTCTTTAAAGCCACCTCCGCGACTGCCATCCCTCGAAGCACGCCGGTCCGCCGCCAGCCTCGCTGCTCCAGAAGTGACGGGACGAGCAGCCCTCCCGCTAGCCCACACGCGTAGGAGAGGACCGATCGCAAGTCACGGGCACGGAGAGAAGAAAAACAGGGGTTCACGAGCACCGTTGGCTCTTTGACAAGGTCCAAGCCCAAGCCCAAGTGGGCATCACACCCAAACACGGGTTCCAAAGCAGAGCAGACCCACTAGCCAAAGAAAATCACACCACAAGGGATAAATCAGGGGCACAAAACACACGGATAGCCCACAGCAAACAAACACAATCTGGATTTACCTTTAATATACCACACACCAATAATTACATGAAATTCCATGGTTTATATTAAATGGAAAAGTCAGGCACAGATGTTACACACCCCGATTTTGAGGTGGCTCATAGATAAACTTTCCAGATGTTGCTTTGGATATGCCAAAACCAAACCCATTAGCTAAACCAACCACAAACCTATAGCAGGCCCGCAACCAATTAGAAATTCAGATAGGTAGGGGAGAGCACCAAGTTAGAGCACCAATGTGGAGCACTTGATTGGAGTACCAAGCTGGAGCACTACAGTGGCACACCTAGCTAGAGCACCAGTCAGGCGCACCTATCTGGCGCACCCTCCTTGCGCACCAAGCTGGCGCACAGCCACTTCTCATTTTGCTGGCTGCTGGCTTTCCACCTCCCATGTTTGTAACCTTCACCAGCGAATATGCCATGGAATCTGCACCAGGCTCTTCGTTTACGAGGCTGCCTGCATTCCATAGGAGTTACCTTTGCAAAATCCTATATAAGGACCCCCATGGGTAGCCATTTAGATATCTTAAGCAAGCCATCTACTAATTCCAGCAACCTATTCTCGTGTTTTTGTATATTCTCTTGCATTCTAAAGCACCTCCAGCCTTTCCAAAGCAACAAGGATCATATTATCTTGGGTTTTCTATGAAGGAACACCTTGGACAAGGTAAGCCCCACTCCTTTCTTTACTTTTAATCTTAGTTCTTGCACCGAATATAACATGCCTTGAACTTCACATATAATCTGATTTGTTGCTGTTTACATGAGAGTTTTATGATAAGATGCTTGTTTCATATGCAAGATACTCTACATGTAAAATCTATATGATAAAAATCTGCATCATGTAATTCCTGTGAGTTGTTTTTCTTCTCTGTTTCTTTACACAAGGAACCATGATTCATGAACATGCATGCAAGGAAATAAGCATCAAATATAATCTTTGTATATTTATCATTTTCTTATGGCTGTTAGGTTCATCCATTCATTTCCTATCTTTTAGAATCCCATGCAAGTATTTCAGCCCATGATTTGCAAGATTTGGAACCAAATAATAAAATATTTCCATTTGTTTGTATCTTATCATGTTTTCTGTTTTTATCACCTGCAGATCTGATCTGATTAAAGAAAATCATTGATCTCTGAAATCTAGACCAGATTCTGAATCAAACTGTAGTCTGATTCTGGTTTTCTGGGGAGCACCATTCTGGAGCACCAACCTGGCACACCAGAGTGGCGCACCTTACCAGAGCACCACTTAGGCACACCATTCTAGTGCACCAGACTGGTCAGAGAGCAAATCACCATGTTTACAACTCAAGCTGCGTGGTTTCTCGGATGATTTTGACTCTGATTTTCCTAGTGTGGATTCTCTAATGTTATATGTCTTTGCATGCATGTTTTCAGCTTAAGATGATACTGTTTTAAGACTTTTTTACACTTTGCATGCTCAGCCCATGGCTGAAAACTGGTAGGCTGATTGCCCCTTACTCCTATATGGAGATTCTTATGCATCAGCCCATGATCCATGTGACATGCCCGAACTTGGTTGCTTTCATTTAGCATGAATAGAATGTGATCTTGTGTGAGGCTTGCATCCCTTGAACACAAGGTCCATAAATCTTCTCATGCTTGCATTTTTCTAGATATTCAAATTGCATTTCTCGGGTTTACAAAGACTTTACATTGCATAACTTTTTGGAATACATTATTACATTGCACTGCATGGATTTCATGTGTTTTCCTCAGCACATCTTCCTGGCCCCACTAGAGCACCTAGGTGGTGCACTAGACTGGAGCACCAGTCTAGCGCACCAAACAGGCACATCAGCCTTTTTTTAGTAGCACACAGCAGCTTTTCGCATGATTTTTAGCATGTTTTCCCGTTTTGATTTGCTTTTGGTTTTCTTTGGTTTTCTTCCTCGATATAGCAGGAAGGCCCAATTCTGTTTTTAGCCCATTCCATGCATAGTAGATCATATTTCACATATAGTAAGGCAAGGATGAAAATCACTCGAAGTTCTTAGATCTTTGATCTAATTTATGCAATATCCTTTTGCATCAATGCTTGACCCGTGATACGAGTGATCCTTCTGAGCATTAGGACACACCCCACATCCCATGCACTCCTATTTAGCATAAGACACCACTCACTTAGCATGGCATTGCATATCGTCCTCGGGCGTACAGAAAAGGCTGCAAAGCCGACATTCCATATAAGTAAATGAGAAACCCATAGAAAGATCGATTTTTCGGACGTACGAGAGTGCCTAATACCTTCCTCATACGTAACAGGGATCCTTGCCCATTTCTGGTTTAAGATCTTCTTTTCCATTGGCTTTATCGCACGATTTGAATGTTTTAAGCGATTTTCCTCGTCTGCCGTTTTTAAATAGACTAGGTGGCGACTCCTACACTTTTATTTTATTGTTTTGTCGTGACTTTCCTTGCACATTTGGCCTTTCGCGCCTATCCTGAGGTTGTCGCCAGCATGGTTACAGGGTCTCATGCCTAAAACCACATAAAACCATCTTTTCATTCATTTATAGGGTCTAAAACCCCAAAACCACACCCAAATCCATTGTTTGGGTTCCACATTCCTCTATGTCAATACATGGGGAAACATCATTCACATAAGCTCATCATACATTTAAAACCATTTTTTTCCATTCATTTAAAACCACATCAATACATACCAGGTTCAGGGCAAAATCGGCAGACCGAATCTCCAGATCGGTATACCGAAGATCCTTGGTTCGGTATACCAAATATTTTCGGTATACCAAAAACCCCTAAAAAGGTCGACTGGGTGTTTTCGGTCTGCCGATATTAGGTATCTGACTAAACTGACTGAGATTCGGTATGCCGAATCGCCCGAAACCAGGGCACCTCCCCTGTTCCGAATGGTAGAAATCGCCCAAGGTGGGAGTCTCGATCGGACCCCCAAACATCCATCATAAATTACAAGTAAATCACGAGGTGTAGACTGTTAAGTCTACTTCAAAACCCCTCAAACCATTCATGATTTCATCCACCACACAGTTCATACGAAAATCATAAGGGGAAGGGACTCAAGAACGACTACTGTAGCCTTCAACCCCAAAATGCATTTTCCCCCACAAATACCAATCCTAACCGCATGATATCTATTTTCTCATGCTATACAACACATTCTTACTTATTTCATGATTTTTCCACAATTTTTCATGCATTATCTTGATTTTCATGCCATTAACCTACTATTAACAAAACGTTAAATGGAGGGAGGGGAAGGGGTCGTGTACCTAGCTCAGCTTTTCGGCGACCCTTACCACACTCTGGCAAGCCTCATTGCGCCCCGGCGAATCCTCCTCGCACTGGTGGAACACCACGAGCGGCTCACACCACCTCCTCAGTTATGCGCCGCTCCTCTTCCTCTTCTCCTCTCTTCGCACACCGTAGCCTCCCTTTATCCTTTTCTCCACCTGCGTTGCACCAACCGCCCATCGCATCGGAGGAGACGGCAAGGCACGGACCGGTGTCGCTGATGGCACAGGTCGGGGAAGGAAAGGAGACGGGGGAAAAATAGTGTGCGGGTTCGTGAGAGGAAGGAAAAGGAAGGAGAAAAAGAAGAAAAATAAAGGAAGAAAAGATAGACACACAAATCGAGGCAACTGTGCACCCTCAAATCGGACTCCACATTGGTCCCAAATCACAAACAGGTGCATAGAAGACCAACCACAAGCTCACACAATCAAGAAACAACAAATTATCCATTAATAAACCATTTAAGCAATATTACAATTAATCACATGGTTTACAAATAAAAATGGATAATCAGGCCCAGATGTCACACAAACCAAAAATTTTCATCAACATTCTTCTTGATTCTAATTCTAGCTTTACACCCTCTATGAACAATACTAACTTTTCTTTTTGACTTAGGAGTAGCCATTAAGCAATTATTATTTTCAACAACAGAATCTTTTCCAAAAACATCAATAGAAACTTCTGATGTTTCTGGTAAATTCTCATTTTGATCATAATTGCCTTGCATTTGACAAAAAAAAACCTTCTCCAAAATTTCCCTTTTTTTGTGAAATCTTGTCAAAATATTTCCTTGATGAACTATGACGAGCATCAAAACCAGATACACTAGCATACCTATAATAAAATAGCCTTACTTGTTCCAATGTAAAAAATACTTGACCAACATGAGGAACAATATTGGAGGAGCATGTACAAAATCATTCCCAACAACAATATGATTAACTATCTGATTGTTAGCAATATCAACAATCATTTCCATAATCTAAAAAAAATAGTGTATCAAAATGTCATTTCAGTGTCTGATCAAAACAATCAATGTCAAAAATACATATTACAATATATGAATAGCATAACTATGAAATTTCAGAAATAAAAGAAACCTATAGATGATGAAACATAAACATAATCAAGAAATATGTATAAAATAAAAACTTGAAAAACGTGGAAGATTAACAATATAAATGAAAATCATAAATCTAAGCAAAAATTCAATGTCAACAATACTAATTTCAGAATATCAGCGGGATATCTACGATATTTCACAAATATACCTAAAACTTTGGATGATGAAACTTGAACTTAAAAATCCAGAAATATATTAAAAAAACTAGAAGAACTTGCACGATGTTAAATATAATTGAAAAATACCAAAAGAGATGACACAGCAACAAAGGTAGATGAATTGTTGAGAGAATATGAAGATTCCATCTTATGATTGTAGTTGCTTGATTTGAAGCACTTCTCTACAGTACAAATCACTACGCTAAATACAACAAGGATGCGTGATCTCTCCATAGAAAAAATAAAGATGATCTACCATAGATGGAGATTTCCCCAAACCATATGCCTCAAACTTAAACCAAAAAACGCCATATCAATCTCAAAACAAAGAACACGAAACATCTACAAACCCCCAAAACAATAATTTCTCAAAAATACACGAAATTAACCCAAAACAAATCTCATTTATAGAAATAACGAACTTCCACTAGAAAACTCGATCAGTCGATCCAACTTCAGTATTCGACCTAAATTTCCAGAAGAATCATTGCATATCATGCGTGGTTTCTTCTCTCCAAAGCCGTCATTGCCATCTATTATTGGAAGATATGAGAGATATCCAATCTTGTATTCTGCATTCAGTTTAAAAAAAACAAAAGGAAAAAGAAGAAGGTAAGATTACCTTCCAATAAGAGCACAATGTCGAACTTAAACATAAACAGAGAATCCACCACAATATTTAAAATCAACGGTTATAAGAGACATATCTTCAAATATGCAAAATGAGGACATGTCCTCATCTGAACTTTTTGCTATATATATATATATATATATATATATATATATATCTATATTTATTTATTTATTTATAAAAGTCTAAGAGAAAGCCACACCCAAGAGGGAGAGCCCATGCACATACCTATAGCCCTGGAGCACGTGTGCACGAGCACGAGTCTCACACTTCATAGACTCACACACCAACTTTGAGACCTTACGACTAGCACCTCCCAGGCCATTGCCACATGTATGCGAGGCTGCGAGCATGGAATTACAGTTGCACAACCACATACAACTCAAGTGGCTTGCGCAAAAGGAGAATAGCTGGCAGGGTTCCTCGACAACCACTGCGATCCCGAAACCATCCTCAAGGTCCCCACAAGGGCCCTCTCAGTGTTGCAAACTTAAGACACTAGGACACGACATCCAAAACTCGATCGTGACATCAAATCCTGTTGAAAATGCAATTCTACCTTGAGTTCTGAATATTAAACTCTCCGCACCACCAATTCGTGCTAGTAAGTTGCACTGGTAATACGTGCTAATACCTCGTGTTTGCAATTCGTGCTATACCTCGTGTTTGCAATTCACGCTGATAATTTGCACTAACAACTCACATTTGACTCTAAAATTCAGATTAAATAGTTGGCTAAAATGCCACCAAAGGTTTGGATCATTACAAATTGTCTCCAAGTGTGCTTTATGTCTTTGAGCATATGAGGATTTGACTCATTTGTTTTTCAATTACTCGTACTCTAAATCATTGGTGTGTTTGGCTTCTACTTTTCTAGGGTGTGCTCTTGGGATGACTTAGAGGGCCTAGTGTCAAGGTTGATGTCCCTTTCTTATGCATAGGGGAGGCTTAAAGCTCTAGCAATGGTGGCTACAATCGTCTATTACTTGTGGCAAGAGCGTAATGGGAAGCTTTTTGATATGACCTTTCGCCATCGATCTCTAGTAACCCTTTGGGAGATCATCTGGGGTATCAACTATATTAAATTTCCGTAGTATTTTTGTGCATTTGCCAGGTTGTGTGGCTTTGTTGTTTGTGTTTCTTGATTTAGCTGATGAAGGTGTACTTTTGACTTTTGTTTGTGAGCTTTTGTACTTGTGTATATAGTTATATATATACATATTCTTGAGGGTGTGCCCTCCTTTTGTTCTTGCAAAAAAAGAAAAATCCCTCCTATACAGAAATTATAAACCTATCTTCTTCATCCTTTTGTTCTACATTTATTTCCCAAATCGCTTTCATACCGTAAGAAACACAATCCATACTCCACGAATACCTCTTCCATGGACCAAGATCAACACTTTCGGAGGTTGTAGAAACTTAGTTGGAAGAAGGAGAGCTATCAGAGGAAAAGAACTCAATCGACACCATGCAAGAGAAAGAGTGTGTGTGTGTGTGTGTGTGTGTGTGTGTGTGTGTGTGTGTGTGTGTGTGTTTTTCTCTAAGGAGAATAGTTGTTTCGAAATGGGAAGGGTAGGATTTAAAAGTGTGAGGACATAATGGCATTAGTCATTTATATTTGTTGGACCAAGCATTTTGTTTTAGAAAAAAAAAAGGTTGAGGACACCAAAATGATTGCTTTTGAACTTAAGAATAATGAAATGTAAATCATGTATAATTGAAAGTAATTTTACAAATTGATTTATCCTTAAGGTTGTCAATGGGTTAGATTGGGTCAGGTTGAAAGTCAACCTGTTACCCAAGTTGTTTCTTCTTAACGGGTTATAGGTCAAGTGATAACCTATTTTTTCAATCCTTGACCAAACCCATTTAAAGAAACCCAATTGGATTAGGTTAACAGATTAAAATGGGTCAAATGTTTATCTTAAAAATTTTAAAAAAAACTACACCTAAAAATTCAACAATTTTATACAATAGAAGAGGTAGAGTTCCATTATCTCTACCTAAAAATACTTCATAATACTCTATAAATTTACTTATCTAATAAATTCAAGAATCTATAAACTTTTTAATAGTAATGGATCTAATCAATTAAGATATAAAATAAATAACATTATTTAATATTAACGAGTTCACAGATGATGCAATGTATTTCGCTGTTGATTCGATTCTTTAAGATTTTAGATTAATAGATTGGGATTTAATAAATTCTAACATTCTTGACTAACATCTTAAATTAATAGGTCGAATAAAATAAATTAATAAATTTAACCAAATCGATTGATAAGGTAGGGGTAACTCGTGCTAAGAGTCATGATGAGCTTTGGTTGGCGGGAGAGATGTGTTAAAGATGGTTTGTTAGACGATTAATGGTAGGGACAACATAAGGGAGGACAGACAATGTCTCATTGTCACAATGGCTGGGAGAACTTTAATTTAAGGGAGGATGGTTTGTCACAGATTCCAAGTTCGAATCCTGAGACATGTATAAAAATTACCGTTTACAAAAAAAAACATAAGGGAGGACGTATTGAGGGCAAGAACGAAGTGTCAGTGACGGGGAGAATGGACGAGGTGTATGGAAGGTGGTAGCATGTGGGGAAGGTACAGCAAAGGAGATCTATCCCATGCAAGTCAGTGGATTGGACACGTTGATCTTTAGGGCAGGGCAAGCACCTAGCTCTCATTTGAGCGAGGTGGGGCCTGAAGGCCATGACGTTCATATATTTCTCTCCACATTCATTAAAGGAGATTCACAATCTTTATCCGCTCAATCTGCTTAACATCCTTCGCTTTCAAGTGCTGAATATAGAGTTGGAACATCTCAAGTCGAAACCCTCTAGCTTGAGATCTTTTGACCCTTTGATTCTTTATTAGCAACTAGTCTCTTGACAGGGCTATTCTCAACTGTTGGATTAAACTCATCCAAGCAACATCAAGTACCAAAACAAGAAATTTACTCTTAAAAAGAATATGGTATATCGATGATTTAGTACTCAGTTTCTGTGTAATATAATAGAGATTAAAGTTGGTAAAAATAAATTTTCTGTGGGAAGAACTTGGACATGTTGTAGCCATTTTTTGAGACTATAATAGCATATATCAATTATTATCGAAATATAAAAGTGTATGCCATAGACATATATAAAATATCAACCAAGATTTGGATGGAAAGTGCTGACTCTTCTACTAACATCACGAAAGAAAATGTTTCGAAGGAAGTCTCATATTTACAACTTACAATATGTCAAAACTTTTGCTAGAAAATCTTTTAATGAAGCAATATAATTATCCTAAGATTTAACTATGATGAGTTTAAAGTTCTCCCAGCCACTGTGACAATGAGCCATTGTCATAATTATCCTAAGATTCAAAAAAACTAAAAAAGATGGCGAAGAAGTATCAATCTGATTTTTAAAATATAAATAATATTTACTTCAACTTTAAAAGATAATTTTTTTGAAATTCAAATAAGCTTACCAGTCTTTTGATCATTATCTCTCTAGCAAATCAAATGCTTTTGTATGCCAATGTTAATATTATGAGTATGCAGTCACAAGTAGGCATTGAGGACCCTACTGATGCCAATGTTAATATTATGAGTATGCTTTTTCGCATTTTTTTTTTTTTTTTGTCAAAGGTAAGTAATTAATATTAAATAGACCTCGGCGTAAGCCAGGGGCCAAAATAAGACAAAATTAGGCAATGTTCTTGCCAATATTACAGACAGCCAAGGATGGCAGAAATGTCCAAAAATAGAAAGAAAAGGTAAAGGTAAAGGAAACAGAGGGCGAGCTACTGCTCCATAGCTTCAGCAGGAGACGCAGCAGCAACAGGTGGGATAATGGAGTCCAAGGAGGTGGGAGGAGCATCAAAAGGGGTAGAAAAGTTCTCTGCCCAGGCAGCCTTCATGGAGGCCACAGTGCTCCTCAAGTCCTCCTTATCGAAACCTGGTAGAAGAGATTCTAACCAAAACTCCATTAGACCAATAATATCAGAAATAATAACAAAAGCAGGCTTAGTAATATTGCAAAAAATTCTGGCATTCCGTTCTTTCCATGTTACCCAAAGGATGGCCTGGATAAGAAGGAACCAGCTGGAGTTAGATAAATGAAAAGAGAGACCAGGTTTATGCCAGTAAAGGTCCTCAAAATTACAATAACCAAGATATAATCTGTTACAAAGGAAAAAATGCCAAATATGTGTGATAAAATTGCAAAACATGAATAAATGCTTATTAGATTCCAAATTATGTTTGCAAAAA
>JAMKQA010032319.1:0-12912 GCA_024699735.1 Posidonia australis
CTCCAAGTGGGAGATTGTTAGGATTACTCTGGTGTGGAGACTGTTTAAGTCTTCACAAGTGTATGTATCCTTATTGGGCCTATTGGGCTTTGGGGTGATTTGTGCCCTAATGTTGCACTATAAATAAGTGCTGTAACCTTGTAACAGTGTGTGAAAAAACTAGTAAAACTACCAGAAGACGCCCGTCGAGTAGACTTCAGCTGAACCACGTAAAAACCTAGTGTTGTGCATGATCCTCCATCTCTTCTGCCTCCTTCCCCTGTATTGAATCCTATCAATACTAGCTCTGAGTTGTTGAATGATCCAGGCCAGTATCGGAGACTAATTGGCAAGCTTATTTATCTGACAGTTACTCGGCCTGACATTTCATATGTTGTTAGCTTACTGAGTCAGTTTATACATGAGCTAAGAAATGTGCACTGGAGTGGAGCTTTACGGGTCCTTTCCTATGTTAAAAGCTCTCCAGGCAGAAGTTTGATCTATAAAAGGAATGACCATGTCAATGTGGTAGCATACTCAGACTCAGGCTATGCAGGAGATCGTGGAGATAGGAAATCCACCTCAGGATTCTGTACCTATGTAGGAGGGAACCTTGTTACATAGAGAAGCAAGAAGTAGAACATTATGTCTCATTCTAGTACAGAGCAATGACACAGACTGCATGTGAGATGGTGTGAATTAAATCTCTTCTGTCTAAGATTAGCTCACCTCCTGATACTCCAATGCTAATGTTTTGTGACAATCAGGCCGCCATCTTCATCGCCAACAATCCTACTTGCCACGAGTGAACCAAACATATCAAGGTTGACTGTCACTACGTGCGAGATATGGTGGTGAGAGAAGTTACTTCTACACCACATATTTATTCGTCTGAGTAGCTAGCAAATATCTTCACCAAGAGTTTGAGTTGTGGGTCATTCATGTCTTTATGTACCAAGCTGGATCTTTTTGATGTCTATGCTCCAACTTAAGGGGGAGTGTTTAGAGTAATAGCTTTATGTCCTTTTTGGTTTATTGGATATCCATTTAGTTGAGTATCCTATAAATATGTAACTCCTTCTATCAAATGAGTAGATCTCTGTTTTCATCTCTAATTTCAACATCTATCATGCCCAACTTGATACAAAGAGATTCATATACCCCAGTACGTAGTCCCTTAGTAAAGATATCTATAAATTGGTCAAAAGACTTTCTACAAGGAGTAGAGATAACCCCTTGCATCACTATGTTTTTGACATAATGACAATCAACCTCTATATGCTTGGTATGCTCATAGAAAGTTGGATTGTTAGCAATGTAGATAGCAACCTGATTATCACAATACATAAGCATGGACACATCAATAGCGAAATCTAAACATGTCAAAAGAAAGCGGAGCCATATCATTTCACAAGCAGTCTGTGCCATAAATCGATATTCAGACTCAACACTGGATTTAGAGATAGCAATCTACTTTTGACTGCACCATGTAACTAAATTTCCTTCAACATAAGTGCAATAGCCAGAAGTAGACTTCCAATCTTCTCTATCTCTTGTATTGTCAAAGTCTGAGTAAGCTTCAATGCGTAGATGATCATTCTTTTTATAAACAAGTCCTTTACTAGAAACCTTCTTAATATAAGATAACACTCGTAAGGCTCCTAGCCAATGTACTGTTCTTGACTCTTACATAAACTGACTGAGTACACCAACAATGTATGCAATATTTAGGTATATGGCACTCAGATAAATCAACTTCCCAATTAGTATCTACCAGCATCCTCCAAAAGAGATAACGAATTATCCTAGAAATCTAAACTTTAATCAAATAGAGTAGTCTTTGGTCTACACTCCAAGAGACATGTTTCTTGTAAAGGATCCAATACATATTTCCTTTGGAACAACATTCTATCTCTAGTGTAAGTAAACTCAATACCCAAGAAATACTTACGTCTGCCAATGTCTTTTGTGACAAAGTATTTCTGCAAATAATCCTTTGTCCTCTACATGCTTGTAATATCATTGCCAGTTAACAGCATATCAACCAAATACACAACCAGTATCACACAACCACTATCCATACATCTATAGAAAACAGAGTGGTCTACAGTACAACAACGAAAACCACAATTAATAACAATACTACTGAATTTATCAAATCAAGCACATAGACTCTATTTAAAGCTATAGATTGCTTTCCTGAGAAAACAAATCTAATTCTTTCCTTGAGCAACATATTCAAAAGGTTGCTTCATATACACTTGCTCAGTAAGATTGTCATACAAGAAAGCATTTTTCATATCCAGCTGACTGAGCTCCTAAGACTGGTTCACTACAATGAAGAGGATGACCCTAATGGAATTCAATCTGGCTACAAAAGAGAAAGTTTCAGCATAGTCAACACCATATTTCTGTGTGAAGCTACATGATATTAGACTTGTTTTGTACCAGTCCACCATGTCATCAGACTAGTATTTAATAGCAAACACCCATTTGTAGGTGACAATATTAATTCTTGTCAGTCTAGGAACCAATTCCCATATTCCTCGAGATACTAGAGCATACATCTCTTCATCCATAGTCACCTTCCACTATGGTAGTAAGATAGCCTCTTGGTAGCATAGAATCAAATGTCGATTTCGTGTCGGACTCCGGTCTGACAAAAATAGGAAACGTGTCGGACATCGGTGGAAATGTCGGTAGAAACTCGGTAAATTTACGGAAGTCCATGGAAATGGTAAAAAAAATTTGAATTTTGATTTGAAACTCTTGGATAAGTTAAAGTAAGTAATAATCTACATCTTAGACTACTTAGATCAGCTTCCTCAATATATATCACATGAAAATACAGTAGATAGACCTAATAGAAATATCCCGAAGTATAAATAATACATAAAAATGCTTAATAAATGTTTAAAAACAAAAAGACTCAAAAAATTTACATTATATATGCTTAATACCATGAAGAATGCCTTAGTGGATCAAAATATTCTTCCTATACATCAACCATATTGTGTTCTCGATGAATTTGTTGTCGAATTTGAGACTCTCTACAGAACACATAGTTGTTCCAAGACATATGATTATAATATGTCTGATATTCATTGATGAAGTAGTGGTATTATAATATTGGTAGTTGTATTAAGAATCCCATTGGTGAATATTGAGGAATTATATATACTGGTTGAGGCTGTCAATGGATATAAGAATGACTTGGAGGACGTTCAGGTGATTGCTCTTCATATTGTGTTAGAAGAATAACTTGACACTGACAGAATTTTAACAGGACCCTAAACATCACAATAAGCCAACTAAAAAAGAGTAGAACTCAACACAAGATGTAAATTTTTAAACAAAGTACAGTTGTGTTTACCCAATTGACACAACTCACACTCAATATGTGAGACAGAATACCATGCAAGTACAGTAGTGCCATAAGGATGATAGCTCAGACATAAATGCCAGACATTAATCCTTGAAGTGCATTGTCACGAATTAGCAGGTACACACTAGTTCCTCGATTACGGTTCAAACAAATCCTTCTCCCTGTCTGCAAATTCTAAAAGGTACAATGAAAGGAAAACAAGGTGACATAATATCCTCATTGTTTAATAATGAAACTAATGGACAATAAATTTACAAGAAAATCAGGAACAAAAAAGACATTTTCAAGAAACAATTGTGAAGAGACCTGCACAACCCCTTCATCTGGATAAGTTCAACCATCAACAATTACTACAAACCGAATATCAGATAATTGAGATAAACGAGTAAACAAATTTCGTGTACTTGACATATGCAAGAAGGCATCGGGAGGAATCTATGGATGCAAGAAGGACACTAGTACCTAAGAAGATAACTATGGTAACCGTGGCGACGAAGTAAATGACTTTTAGCTGTTAGAACCTCTCATAGTCAGCTTGTGACACCGTGAATGCCTACTCCTGACTGGTACACGCAGTAGTGTGTGACTGTATGGTGACATTTGTTGTTTGAGGTTGACCAACAATATTCCAGCATTTTTCCATTTTGTGCCCTTACCGTCCACAGTGAGAACATGGATGCCTACCTATATCTCCTCGCCCACGACTTCTTCCTCAAGAACCACCACGACCACGTGTAGCTACCATTACTGACTACTCTGGCACTGTAGGGGATGTAGCAGTAGAAACCCAGAGGACCTTCGCAAAGGTAGTCTGTAGATCAAAGACACTGTCAGCACCTAAAACTTGACTCCTTCTCTGAAAGCTAAGATCTCGATTCAGACTGGATAAATATACTGCAATGACCAGCTCCTCACAATACTGACACAGTCTCATAACGTCAACTGTCAATTGTTGATACATATCAACTCAAGTAGGACACGAAGGACAGTAAAATGCTCCTGAACAGACCAATCTCTCTGATGTAAAGTAAATAGTTGCTCATATATCTTTCACATACAAGATATATTCTTCTCATAGCCATATGTAAGGTGTAAGGTGCTCCATATCTTCTTTACTGGACACAACAACATGAGTCCTTGTGCAACTAAGGGTTCCATACTGTTTGCCATCCATGTAATAATAGTTGCATCATATGAAAGTCAATTTTCGTATGTGTTAGGCTTGATATCTGGAAGTGGATGGGTGAGATACTTCAACTTCTAATGTGCAAGAACAAAGGTTTCAAAACTCTAGGACCACAAAAGATAGTTCAAGTCAGAGAGTTTCTCAAACATTCTACTCATATACTTAACCAATGATTCACGAAAGGCCATACTAGATTCAAACAGGAAAAAAAATAACACCAATATAAGAAGTGAAAATAGCAACTATGTGAACCAGACTCTTCACCAACCCGTGTAGATATGATGTATCCACACACCACGTAGATCGAAGACAACGAGAGGCCTAAAACATAACCTCAAACGACAAACCATTGCATGGGAAGGGCCGAATTGCCCCCACAAATGGACGAGAGGGGACTATGGGCATCACCGGTGGCTAGACATGCGTTGATGAGCCCTGGGGTGGCCAGCAACTAGCCTGAAAGAGGTTGCTACTGTTGTCGACTGGCCTGGGCTAGATTGCAGCAGACAACGAAGGTTGGACTGGCCTGGACGACTGACTAGGAGTCCTGGAAGGCCCTGCTAGGGTCGACAATTAAGAAGGAAGGTGCCAACAGGTGGGTAGGTGGTGCCGAAGGGCTGAACTGGCGGCAGCAGGAGTCAGAGAAGGCAGCTAAGGTTTGCCCTGTGCTCTAGTACCATGTCAAGATAGAGAGTAGGAAAAGAAAAGAGATCCATTGCTTAATGTGTAGTTACATACATATAAGGAGATTAGATATCCTAGACTTAAATGGATATCCAATAACCCATATACCCACAATGTTATAACCACACATGTATTTATAACTCTAACATCAAGCAAATGTGCTCTCAAAACTAGAAGTAGAATATGACCTCGAGCTTGAGATGAGAGTTCCAAAATCAAACTAAAAAGGTAAGCTGCAACAGCAAGCTCCTTACGATATCAACGCATCGTAGCAATATCAGTAGCTGATATAGATCAAGCTCATCCCGAAGGTCTCGAAGCGAAGCAAAATGATCCTGCACTAAACCGTCTTCTATTTTCAATGTGAAGATCTGTTCATATATCTCAAAAACCTAAGAAATGTTCTTCTCATATTCATACATCTACTTCAAGGTATCCTAAATTTTCTTTGCAAGTCATAGAATCATTACACCTCAAGCAACCGTCGGTCCTATACTGTTCACCACCCAGGAACAATAGTCAAATCATCGACATACCAATCTTCATATATACTGTCTTTTGCACCAGAAGAAGGCTAAGTAAGGTGCTTGATCTTGCAGTGTGCAGCAAGAAATGTTTTAAAACTTTGTATTTACAACAAATAGTTCTTTTCATTGAGTTTTTCAGAGGTCTCATTTAGATTTTTAATAAGCGATTCCCTAGAAGCCATGCTGATTTGTAAAAAATAATCTAAATACTGCTATCTAGATCTAAATCGATGCAAAGAATACCCCCAAATATTTTGTAAAGTGGTCCAAAAACCACCAAGAGATAGTTAACCAGTTGAACAACAAGAAACCACTCTTAGTAGTAATAGTATAAGGCTTATATAGTTCTTTTCATGAACTACATAGCAGTAGGAGCCACTAGTTTGGTTGTCGGTGGTAGAACCCCCCTAAAGGACTGCTAAACAAGCCCTATGACTTGCCTAAAGCTATCGAAAAGATCTGGAGAAGTCACCGACGGTTGTCGAGGGGCCTACTAGCCCTAACAACACCAACAAAGGGAGTTGGAGGTCCTATTGGCGCCGACGGAGGAAATTAAAGGCCCTATCGGTGCCAGCAGAAAAGACTGGAATAAGGGGCAAAAGGATAAATGGATATCCAATTATCCTATTACACTATAACGAATACAATATATTCTAATAAATCCAACACATGCCTTTTAGACCAATCGTAGCGTCCAACCAGCTCGATTACTTTTGTCTGCAAGGTAGACCAGTAGTGCCTTTGTTGCAATGCCTTGTATGCTAAAGATCGAGCACCTGAGTGGTTGTCACACACTCCTCCATTGATTTCTCTAAGGAGGACATCACCTACTTCAGTTCTAATGCATTATAATAACGGGCATGAAAGTGACTGCCAAAATAGTTGGCCATTTACACAATATTTGGCTGCATGGCACTTGATTTGCATGGCCTGAACAGGGTCGTCCAGCAAGCCGTCGTTTGTGAGGTAGCAATGGAGTGGCATTCTCCAATCATCTGCTTCCCTAATGACCGAGACTAGGAGAGATAAGTCTAAGCTATGAGCCAAGATTGTCTCGAAGACGATGTTGGCAGTAGTTTCCTTGAATATCGAAGCAAGGCAGGACATTGTCTCAACCTCTGTATTCTCGATCCTCGACACCTGGATCTATCAAAGGCCTCGCATAGGCACTACACTTCAGCTAGATAACAGACTGTCGTCGTATGCCATGCCTCAACTGTGGGATCGAGTGACTTCTCTAGAAGGGGGTGAATAGAGAATTTTAATTTTAATTATTTACTTTTTCAAATTTAATTTAAGTTAAACAATATGAAGTGTTTTAATCAATTAAAACAAGCAATAACTAAAAGATCATATACATTTGATAAACTATTTTCATGCACAGAAAGGAGATGAAAGAAATTAAATACTCATACAACTTATATTGGTTCGACCATAATCTTGGTCTAGTCCACTCCTCAAGACCCTCTTAAAATTTTCCCTTATATTTTTAAAATAAACACTTACTTGTGTTGGCTGTCCCACTAACTCAATCTTTGCTCCTTTCACTTCTCGTACCCCGAGAAACTAGAGTACCTTTTTTGTAGCTTTACAATAGACGAATTTACCTTTCATAGAGAGTTTTGGATTGAGATTACAACATAGAGCTTGTGGAGATAAATTTAGGACAAGGATGGAGTACAATTCTCAAGGATTACAAGTATATCGATATGTGTATCCTATCAAAGCTTGTGAGAGTCCTATTTATAGCTAAATGACCACTAAAAGATGTTTTCAATGGCCATAAAAATGGTCATAAATGGCTAGTCCATCGGTATGTCATTTTGACCTTCAAAATGCCATTTGCATCTTTAAATTGCAACTCACAAGCAATTCGACATGCCGGAATCATTTCGGTATGTCGAATCCTCTTGATTCAATATACCGTTTTAGTCTAGTATGTCGTTTTGTCTTCAGCATTAACTCCACATTTCTTTTTCGGAATTCCGTTACTTGTACCGTTTCTTCTTGATTCGGTATGTCATTTTTAATCCTTTCATCTTTGGTTCAAAACGCCGATACTTGCACTGTTTCTCCTTGATTTCGTATACCGATTTGGTTCGGTATGTTGAAAGTAGTTCTTCTTTAATTTTCCAACAAATATTTTAAGTATAGCTTTACATATTCATTTTACAACATATTACATGGAATTTACATGACTCAAGTAATTACAATTCTTCAATCTTTTTCCTTTCATGAAAATATACAAAAAAATTCATTAGTTCAAGTGTTATCATTAAAACATAATATATTTCCAACAATCTCCCCCTTTTTGATGATGACAAAATCAAATTATCAAGTCATAAAAGATAAAAATTTTCAATAAGCTCCCCCTAGCATCAATCCATGTACATATAAAGTTACCTAAAAGTTTAAAGACATCTCCTCAATATATATAGTAAATAACCAAGACGTAATACAATGTCAACCATTAATAAAGTCTTAAAAATTACATAAGATGTCCAATCATCACGAAAATTTAAAATTCCAAGTCAGACATTGGAATACAGAGGCCTAATCAACCTTTGTTGTTGACATGAGAGCATGAAAAGAATCATTAGGATAGGAGAGTCTATCACCGATGGAACTTAAGAAAAGAATCAAACCCTGGAACTCAAACAATGATTTAATGGAATCAAGTTTATTAAAAATTATCCTTCTTCCACTAAGTACCTCTCTGTTGGTAAATCGATTTCGGTGCCCTTGTTCAGCCTCATTATCGATAAATCAATACTTCTGGGAGTGACTGTCGGAAGCTCCTGGCTTTTCCTCAATTTGTTTCCTCTTTTCACGAGAAGCAAGCATTTTCTTGGGGGCCATCCTTAATGAAGAGGATGAGAAACTGGTAAGGAAGGAAAGAGGAAGGATCTGGGAGGATGTGAGAGGTCAGAGATGGAGAGATTCAAGAGTTAGAGATGAGGAAGAAGGGTTTCGGCGGAGAAAATCGGTCAACCGTATCTTGAATGAAATGAAAAATAACCCTAGGTTTTAAGTTTAAAACAGGTTTCGCGACTAACTCAGTGTATTGAAAAATAATTCGGTATGTCGAAATCAGTTACAGAAAATTTCATAATAATCTATGGTACATGAACCGGTATGTCGAAAAATGTGACTCAGGGGATTCGGTATATCGGATCTTTTCAGTATTCCGAAGAGCTCATTTCAGGTAAAACTGTCAAAAAATCGGTATACCGTTCATTTTCGGTATGTTAATTCAGTAATTTTCGGTAGATACCTTCAATATTCTGAAAAACTACAGTGTGTAAAATTTTTATATCATATCTGAAATTTTGCATATTCCTAATTCTTTTCTGATGTTAATGAATTGCAATTCATTCAAGGGTTTTGTAAAAATATCTGTTAACTGTTTAGTTGTAGAAATAAATTCTAATTTTATGTTATTTTTAAATACATTATCTCTGTGGAATGAGAAAAGAAAATAACTATATTACTTTTTTTAACAAAGGATTACAATCTCCTATATATAGAAGAAGATATACTTAACCTACAAGTAACGTATTAACTAGATAACATAAAGATCCATATAAAGATCCATTTATTCTAACACTCCCTCTCGAACTGGAACATCTAATATGCACAGCTTGTTACATAAATAGATATCAAGAAAAAGACTTGATTCAAAAAAAAAACATACTAACAGGACAGTTGGACTATTGCATCAACACGTGGACTTGACAGGTCTACACAACGAAGAAGACGTAAGATCAGAAACGTCAATAAGTAGTTGGACTATTACACCAACACGTATGGACGTGACATGTCCATACAACAGAGACAACGTCTGAAAGTCGTCTAAGACAAGTATTTTTTTTCTCTCATCTTCTTCTCATACATTCTCTTTTTACTTTTCTCTCCCTTTTTTTTTCCAACTCACGTTCTCTCTCTCCTTTTTTTTCCTTCCATTTCCTTTCTTCCCCTTTTCCTCTATTTTTTTTTCCTTTTTACTCCCTTTCTTTTTCCTTTCTTTCTTATTTCTTTCACTTTTTTTTCCTTCTCATTCTCCCCTTCTCTTCTTTCCTGCTCGTCTTCATCTTCCTTTCACCTCAGGGAGCAGCAACGAGGACGACGAACTGGAAGCAAGGCAAGAACGAGGCGGACAACGAGAAGCGTGAGCCGGTCATCAGGGAGGACGGGCTGGAGTACATGTCGTTGAACAGAGGGGACAGAGCCGGTGGCGAGAACAAAGCAGATGGCCTGCAAGTCCACTGGCAGTAAAGAAGGAGATGGCAACCAGACTGGACGATGGTATGCATCCTTTCCCCCTCTTCTCCCTCTCTTCCTTCTTCCTCTCCCCCTTTCCCCGACGACGACAGGGCTAGACGGCGTCGACAGAGGCCTGGACTGGCCTGGACGAAACAGGCGGACGCTTGGAAGACTAGACAGACCCAGCGAAGACTTGGACTGGCCAGACAGAGGAGACAAGGGCACGAGAAGGAGAGAGAAGGAAGCTTTAGGGGGTTAAACATCTGGACACACTGAAGAGGGCCTGGACGGTGCTGGAAGACAGTGAGGTGGCTGAACGAACCCGATGGCAGCCTAGACTGGCACTAGAGGTGCTGATGACGACTGTCAGAGATGGAGGAAGGGTCGGTGGTACTGGAGGGGCTGGAAGCCCTTGACGGCGGGACGGGAGGGCTTGCAAGGCCCTACTAATAGGCTGGCCGACGGTGGAAAGGTCGGTCATCGCCGTCGACAAGACTGGACTGCCTTGCTGGGGCTAGTGGTACATCTAAAGGGTGGAGATCAGGCGACGTAGGAAGGACCTGGGAAGGTGGGTGATGGCGTTGGAAAGACGAATCAGACTTTGGATGGGAAAGAAAAAAGGACAAGAAAAGGGAGTTCTCCCATAAATCCGTTGCCGCCACCGACAGTATTGTTGCCGACGGCAGCGGTGGCTACTCTTCCTATCTCTTTCTCTTAAATCTTAGGTGGCTACTCTTCCTATCTCTTTCTCTTAAATCTTAGGATTTAACCTAAGCTTTGATACCATATGGAATGAAAAAGGAAAATAACTATATTATTTTTTAACAAAGGATTACAATCTCTTAGATATAGGAGAAGATATATTTAACCTACAAGTAACCTATTAACTGAATAACATAAAGATCTATATAAAGATCCATTTATTCTAACAATCTCTTAAAAAATAATGTCCAATTTCAATGTGCTTAATTCTTGGGTGATGAACTGGATTTTTAGATAAGTTAATGACACTTGTATTATCACAATATATTGAGGTAGTTGATAAGTTTAGACTTCTAATGTTTGTTTCATCCAAAAAATTTGAGCATAACAACATCCAACTACAATGTACTCAACCTTGGTTATTGAAAGTACCACGCTATTTTGTTTCTTACTAAACTAAGAGATCAAGGAATGTTTGTTTAGGCATTTATACTTAGTTGCAACTACGAGTATAAAATCCCTCAAGTATTTTCCTTTTTATTTCATATTTGTAGTTTGTCTGTTGAATTATTTACTATACTTTATTAATCTACAGGTTTTAATTTTATTTTGTAAAGAAAAGAAGATAAAAAAGAAGCTCATGAGTGCGAGCAGCATTACGCAGTGTTGGCATTGTCCTAAGGTAGCCGAGTCTACAACAATCACAAAATCTCTCCAGACATTTCGAGGACTAGTGAAAGCGAATCGAGAGTGATGATCACATCAATTTCAACATCCATGAAGTGGAGAAGTCGAACACAACCGAAGGAACACAAGCGAAACGGTTAATAGAGGCACTTTCGCCAAAAATCCCGCATCCACAATAGTTACCATGTACTCCTTGATCGTAGCAAAGGCTGTCCGACAGTCATCGTTCCAATTGAGCTTGGTTCCCTTCTTTACTTATGTCTTTAGTAGGCCAAAGAAGGATCGGCACCTTCCTATTGAACGGGACATAGCTCGACCAACCCAGTGTTGGACTTCCTTTATGGTGCACAAAGGATGCATTTCTAGGATTGCCTGAATCTTGTCTCAATTGGCTTTAATACCTTAGTCGCTGATCATGAAGTCCAGGAATTTTTCTACTCATACGCCAAAAACACACTTGTCTGAAATGAGCATAACCCTGAACCATCACATCTTATTAAATGTCTCAATGAGGTCAACGATCTCTTCTTTACTTTTAACCAACATGTCATTCACGTATGCTCCGATGTTCCACCAAAACTATCCTAGAAGACCCTCTACACAAGCCACTGGTAAATGGCCTCTACACTCTTCAGGCCAAAAGACATAACCTTATAATCAGTGATGAATGACATATTTTCCTTGTCGTCCGAGTTCATCCAGATCTAGTTGTAGCATGAGAAGACATCCATCATGCTGAGGCAGCAGTTGTTGGATGCACTGTCCATGTGTTGGTCGATACCCAACAATGAAAAACTATCCATGGGGTAGCAGTTGTTGAGGTTTGTGAAGTCTACACACATCATCCACTTTATTGGCCTTCTAGACGAGCACTATGTTCTCTAGTCAAGCCAAATACTAGATTTTCCAAATGAACTTGACTCGTAGTAGCTGGTTTACCTCCTCTACTGTTGTTGCTTACCCTGTCAAGCCTTGGTTCCTCTTCTTCTGCTTTCTCAACCCTGTATCAGACCAACATTGAGGTCATAGGTGATAACGTTGGAGCCAACCCCCAATAAATCGACTAGATTCCAAGTAAAAATGTCCAATGTACTTTCCTAAAAATACAACAACATTGACCTCCACCTAGCCAGGAGGGCTTGTGCTCATGCACAACCTCCTTGGTTGGTCGACGCTATCGAACTCTACTTGGTCTCCTCCATCGACTCCATCCACGAGACGTTTATTTCATCGCTCTAGTCAAGCAACTTTGCCAAACTACCCTCCTTGGTTACATTATGGCCTTCCCTTCGATTAATTGGGTGCCCTTCCATCTATAGCACCATAGTCTTTGTGTGCTTTCCCTTTAACAAGGTCATGTAGCACTCCCTTGCCACTTCCTAATTGCCGTGTATGCACGCCACCCCGACTGTCATTGGAAACTTCACGTAGAGGTGGTAAATAAAGGGAACCGCCTACAATTGACTTAATGTCGGTTGACCTAGTATGATACTATAACA
>JAMKQA010032320.1:0-13808 GCA_024699735.1 Posidonia australis
GAAGGGGTTAGGCACCCCCATGCGCTCGAGAAAACTCGGTCTTTCTAGGTTTCCTACTGTCAATGGTCTGCTAAATGTATGCTTGCTTATTCTATATGTTCATGCATGAAGATGACTGAAAACATGCCAAATCAAAGCAAAGAAAAGGAATCAAGGGAAAAAGTTAATTCGAGGGTCAAATGTAGGCATTGTTAATGCCGCATTACTGTATGCCCTTGGGCGATGAGGAAAATCATGAAAATCGTGAAATTCTCAGAAAGCGTCTCGCAAAAAAGCAAAAATTGGGATAAATCCAAGAAAATCAAAAAGGGGAAAATAATCCTCATTTCGGGACAATGTCGGCTTTGTAAGCCTTTTACTGTACGCCCTCGGGCGATGGAAAACCAAAACAAGTGGAAACCATAGAAAAATCGAGGAAAATCCGAAAAATGGGGAGAAAACAAAGCCGAAAATGAGCTGAGAAAGCGTACGCAAAACCAGGAAGAAAAGATGAGAAAATCCGTGCAAAAAGATGTGAAAGGCCATGCAAAATGCAAGTGTGATGCAAATATGAAAGACGTAGGGGGTTTTGTGCAAAAAGTCCAAATTCCCAGGAAAACTGATGTTCTAAAGCCCAAATCATCGAAAATACATGGGAAAACACATTCTATGCAATTATGAAGAATTTGGGGTCAAATGTGCCTCCCTAGTCAAAATGAAGTTCTCTAGGGGTCAGAATGCAATTTTACCACTAAAACATGCATTGAAAACAATTCTGCATAAAATCAGGGTGAAAATGCAAGAAAATTGTCTCAAAAATGATCCAGGAAGTTTCACGGACAAAATGGTCATTTTACCCATGAAAACAGGCAATCAGAGTAATATCAATGAAGTACAGGGGCTAAACTGCAAATTTGTCGAGCAGAAAAAAGCATCCAGAAGAATTCAGTAAAGACAGAGGGCTAAAGTGCAATTTAACCAGCAAAAACAACATCCTGAATGATTTCAGAAGAATGCAGGGGCTTAAATGTAAATAAACCATCAAAAATGAGCATTCTGAAACATTTAAAAGAATACAATGGCTCCAATGCAAGTTTCACAAAGAAAATGAACTGTCAGAAACATTTCAAGGAAATCCAGGGCTATCAATGCAATTTGCCTGAAGCAAAATACATTTTATAAACTCTGGAGGGCTTTTATTAAAGTTTTAAACTCAAAAAACATTACTTTAAATGTCTAAGGTAAGACATGTAATATTTTCAGTTAAAACTTTATTCGAAACATTTTAGAAAAATGATGGAAGGACCTAGAAGTAATAAAAGGACCAAAATGTAATTCCAAAAGGACCTAAACGCAAGAAAAGTAAAAACTCCTAGATTTTATAAAAAAAAGTGTTTTTTACTTTTGTTTATTAAAAAAGGAAAACGATGGTCGCTGGCGACGGAGCTCTGCCGCCAATGCCCATCAAGGAGGAAAAAACAGGCCTTCTGAGGGTCTGATCTTAGATCTGACCCATCAGGAAGCAAGAAGAGGAAGAGAGGCTGACATCCAATGGTTTGGATGTCGGCTTCGATGGCTAAAATGGTCCATTCTCCTCGGTTGCAGTCAGGCTGCTCCGACGGCACATTCGCGGTGGTTGGAGGCATCCATTGCTCTGGCGCTGCGATCAGAGGCTCCTGAAGGCTTGAGGGGGTGATGCTGGTGTTGTTCCATCATCCAGGAGCTAGGCCTGTGCATCCCGGACTCCGCCTGCCGTCGACACTTGCGCGCTCCGGCGTGCCTGGCTACGGGGGCCATCCAGAGGTTGAAGATGATTCTTGATAGCTCCGGAGGATCACGTGAGGCCATAGGAGGCTTATTGTGGGGTTGGATCATCGCGGCGAGGCTCGAAGCGACGAGTGGTCTCAGACAGGGGTGCTTCTTCCCTAGCGACGGCGAGATCAAAGCGACACTCTGGCAGGCATCGTGCGGGCTGCTGGGAGCGGCAATGCAAGTGGCGGAAAAGCTCCAGAGAGGCCAGAGGAAGAGGAGAGAGGGCTCGGGGGTCCAGGAGACTTCCTGGATTGCCCCCCCTCCCCCCCAACTTTAGTTGCCGGAGTATCGCGATGGCGGGGCATGGCGGAACGTCGTAGGCCAAGGGATCCCTTGGAAACACCCTAGAAAGAGAGTGGAAGGCTAGAGAAGTAAAAACTCAGACAATTAAGAGGGGTCAGTGGGCATACCTGAACATAGACGACTCACTGGAACTCTAGAAGCGACTGGTCTCCTCCTCCACGACGGCTCTAGCTCCGCCCTTCTCCTTCTCGCTCTCAATTCTCAACTCTTAGGTGCTCAAGGTCTTTGGGTGTCTGTCGCGTGTGTGGCTTCTCTTCTCCTTATATAGGCCGTTGGAACCCAACAAATTCTCTGGCCAGTCGCGCGACGCACAACAAACTAGGATAACCAACTCCGACAGCCATTATGACAGCTCAACAGATAGCTAATGGCTGTCCCCCACGCACTCCGGTCTGCTCCCTTGCTCACCGATAGAGATGGATGGCGATCTGAGCTCCTCCGACGACCCATCCAACGGCTAAGGGAGTTCTAATTTGCTGGCTGGATCGACGGTGAGATGATGAGCTCAGTAATGAGTTGGGTTTAGGCTGATCTCGTGAAGAGTTAAGGAGAAAAAATGGGTTCAGTGGGTGCGTTGATGAAAAACAATAAAGAAAAAATAATTTGCATATTTTCTTGGTAAAAATTAGTAGATGAATATGTAGATAGAGAAATAAGGTGTTGGGTTGGAAGGAAAGTGGGTTGAGCCATTGTGGGCTTTGGGGCCAAGGTGGACTCAATTGGGCTCAATGGGCCTACATGGGCCTATGTGGGCCTTGTGGGCCCCTATGGGCCCAAATGGGTTTAGGTGGGCCCAAATGGACCAACTGGGCCCAAACAAGTTGAATGAGCTTTAAAAGAGTTAAACGGGCCTAAATAGGTTTGATGGGCCAAATTGGGCTCAGATTGGGTTTAATGGATCTATGTGGGCCTTGTGGGCCCATATGGGCCCAATTAGGACTGAATTGGTCCAAATGGGTTAAATGGGCTTCCATGAAGTCAAATAGGCCTAAAATGGACTTGTGGGCCCAAATGGGCTCAATTAGGGTTTAATAGGCCTTCATGGGCCCAATTGGGTCTCCATGAATTAAATGGGCCTAATGAGGGTAAATGGGCTTTTGTGAAGTCAAATAGGCCTTCAAAGAGTTAATTGGGCTTAAATGGGCCTTGTGGGGCCTAGTGAGCCCAATTAGGGTTTAATGGGCCTAAGTGGGCCTTCATGGGCCCAATTGGGTCTCCATGAATTAAAAGGCCTTGGTTAAGTCAGAGCTCAGCCACCACATCTCCATCCTGCAAAATCAGAAAATTGGGGTGTCTACAACTAGCCACCTCTCTCATATAATTACGGCAACCTCATCCTAAGCTAGATTCCCATTACCCCCAAGTAGGGGTTAGAGCGAACCTATAAGCCTAAGAGGGAGAAAAGAAATGAGCCAAAAGTTAAAAAAGTCGGTTTAAGTCCCTAAGATTTTGACACAGAGCCTAATTTGCCATCTCTTCCAGTAAGCCACTCCCACACGAATCACCCATTCTGGAGAGCCACCCACAGCCTAGAAGTTCAGGTAGTGTCTCGTGAATTGAGGTCTTCTCCTCTTCTCATAGCAGGCATCATTAGTATTCCAAATCCTAAGGGTGATACAACATGACATTATCATTCTTGCATGCGTTATCATTTGTCCACTTTGCAAGGTCTCGTTGGGTCCTAAACTAAGGGCATGTCAGCTTCTCTTTGGCCAAAGATCTAGCAGAGGATACCGTATACCAAGGGCATGTCAGCTACCTTTATGGTGATAGTCTTCCACATCAACCAGGGCATGTCAGCTGTCTTTTTGGTTGACCCATTTTGGGATAGTATCTTCATCCAAAACACTGTGTCAGCTCCATAGCTTGAGCTCAAGAACGAGGGCAACAACAGCCAGATCCCTCCAAGATCAGAGCAAAGTCAGAATACCAGTACTCCCCAAGCTAACAAGCGAAACCTAGTTTATAAGCTAGAGCCAAAGATGAACCCCCTAAGGGTCAGTCGACAACACAACAGTGAGTCTAGAAAATTGTTTGAAATTATCCAGCAAGTCCACCTTATTTGAGGAGGAAACAATGGCCTCGTGAAACCATTATCCAGGCAAGCCCCATAGCATTGGTAGCGTCAAGTGAAAGGGCAAAGCAGTGACACGACGAAGTAGACAAGCTACAGACAAAGACATGCCCCCCTAGCCAAGAAGCGAGTCACAGATTCTCGTTATCCTCCAGTCTCGAGACTCCTCTAAGTCTGGAGGAAATCCGAGCCATCGGTTTCTTGAATCCTAAGACCAGCCTTTATCCTATTGCCTCGTGACTCCTGTAAGTTCGGAGGAGATCCGAGCCGTTGGTTCCTTGAGTTCTAGGACCAGCCTTTATCCTTTTGCCTCGAGACTCCTCTAAGTTCGAAGGAGATCTGAGCCATTGGTTCCTTGTATCCAAGGACCAGCCTTTATCCTCTTGTCTCTGGACTCCTTTATGTCTGAAGGACATCCAAGCTACTAGTTCCTTGAATCCTAGGACCAGCCTTTATCCTTTGCCACGAGACTCCAAGCTGTTGGTACCTAGTATCCCGAACCAGCCTTTATCCGTTTGTCTCGTAACCCCTCTAAGTCCGGAAGAGATACAAGCCGCTGGTTCCTTGTATCCTAGGACCAACCTTTATCCTCTTCTCTCGAGACTCCTTGAAGTCCAGAGGAAATCCAAGCTGCTGGTTCCTTGAATCATAGGACCAGCCATTATCCTATTGCCTCGTGACTCCTCTAAATCCGGAGGTTATCCTAGCCGCTAGTTCCTAGAGTCCTATGATTAGCCTTTATCCTTTTCCCATGTGACTCCTCTAAGTCAGGAGGAGATCCGAGTCGCTGGTTCCATGTATCCTAGGACCAGCCTTTATCCTCTTGTCTTGGGACTCCTCTAAGTCCGAAGGAAATCCGAGCTACTGGTTCCTTGAATCCTAGGACTAGACTTTATCCTCTTGCCTAGTGACTCCTCAAAGTTCAGAGGAGATCCGAGCTGCTGATTCTTTGAGTCCAAGGACCAGCTTTATCCTTTTGCCCCGTGACTCTTCTAAGTCTAGAGGAGATTCGAACCGCTGGTTCCTAGTATCTTAGGACCAGCCATTATCGTTTTGTCTCATGACTCCTCTAAGTCAGGAAAAGATTTGAGCTACTGGTTCCTTGTATCCAAGGACTAGCCTTTATCCTCTTATCTCGGGACTCCTCTAAGTCCGAAGGAAATCCAAGCAGCTAGTTCCTATATTCACAGGACTAGCCTTTATCCTTTTGACTTGTAACTCCTCTATATCTAGAGGATATCCGAGCTGTTGGTTCCTAGAGTCCTATGATCAACCTTGATCCTTTTGCCACGTGACTCCTCTAAGTCAGGAGGAGAACCGAGCCACTGTTTCCTTGTATCCTAGAACCAAGCTTTATCCGTTTATCACAAGACTATTCTATGTCAGAAGGAAATCCAAGCTGTTGGTTCCTTGAATCTTAGGACCCGCCCTTATCCTTTCGCCATGTGACTTTGAGCTGCTGGCTCCTAGTATCGCAGGACCAACCATTATCCATTTGTCTCGTGACTCCTCTAAGTCTAAAGGAGATCTGAGCCACTGGATCCTTCTATCCTAGGACTAGCCTTTATCCTCTTCTCTTGGGACTCCTCTAAGTCTGAAGGAAATCCAAGAAGCTGGTTCCTTGAATCATAGGACCAGCCACTATCCTTTTACCTCATGACTCCTCTAAGTTCGGAGGATATTAGAGTCGTTGATTCCTAGAGTCCTATGATTAGCATTTATCCATTTTCCACGTGACACCTCTAAGTCAGGAGGAGAACCGAGCCGTTGGTTCCTTGTATCCTAGGACTAGCCTTTATCCTCTTGTCTCGAGACTCCTCTATGCTCGAAGGAAATCCAAGCAGTTGGTTCCTTGTATCCTAGGACCAACCTATATCCTCTTGCCTCATGACTCCTCAAAGCCTAGAGGCGATCTGAACCACTGATTCCTTGAGTCCTAGGACCAACCTTTATCCTTTTGCCTTGTGACTCCTCTAAGTCTTGAGGAGATTCGAGCCACTAGTTCCTTGTATCCTAGGACCAGTCATTATCCTTTTGCCTCATGACTCCTTTAAGTCTAAAGGAGATCTGAGTTGTTGGTTCCTTGTATCCAAGGACCAGCCTTTATCCTTTTGCTTCGTGACTCCTCTAAGTCCGGAGGAGATCCGAGCCACTGGTTCCATGAGTCCTAGGAACAGCCTTTATTCTTTTACCTCGTGACTCCTCTAAGTCCAAAGGAGATCCGAGCCGCTGTTTCCTTGTGTCCTAGGACTAGCCTTTATCCTTTGGTCTTGTGACTCCTCTAAGTTCAGAGGAGATCGAAGCTGTTGGTTTCTTGTATCCATGGTCTAGCCTCTATCCTCTTGTCTCAAGACTCTTCTAAGTCTGAAGGAAATCTGAGCTACAGGTTTCTTAATCCTAGGACCAACCTTTATCTTTTGCCTCGTAACTCCTCTAAGTTTGGAGGATATCTAAGCTGCTGGTTCTTAGAGTCCTATGATCAACCATTATCCTTTTGCCACGCAACTCCTATAAGTCAGGAGGAGATCTGAGCCATTGGTTTCTTGTATCCTAGAACCAGCCTTTATCGTCTTGTCTCGGAACTCCTCTAAGTTTGAAGGAAATTCGAGTCGCTGGTTCCTTGAATCCTAGGACCAGCATTTATCCGCTTGCCTCATCACTCCTCATATTCTGGATGAGATCCGAGCAGCTGATTCCTAGAGTCCTAGGACTAGCCTTTATCCTTTTGCTCGTGACTCCTTTAAGTTCGGAGGAGATCCAAGCTGCTGGTTCATGGAGTCCTAGGATCAGCCTTTTTCCATTTGCCTCATGACACTCGTAAGTCAGGTGAGATCTAAGTTGTTGGTTCCTTGTATCCTAGGACCAACCTTTATCCTCTTGTCTCAGGACTCCTCTAAGTCCAAAGGAAATCCAAGCAACTGGTTCCTTGAATCCTAGGACCAGCCTTTATCCTTTTACCTCGTGACTCCTCAATGTCCGAAGAAGATCCGAGTTGTTGATTCATTGAGTCCTAGGACCATCCTTTATCTTTTTGCCTCGTGACTCCACTAAGTCCGGTAGAGATCCAAGCCTCTGGTTCATGTATCCTAGGACCAACCACTATCCTTTTGCCTCATGGCTCCTTTAAGTCCGATGGAAATCTAAGTTGCTGCTTCCTTGTATCCTTGACCAGCCTTTATCCTTTTTCCTCGTGACTCCTTTATGTCTAGAGGAGATCCGAGCCACTGGTTCCTTGAATCCTAGGATTAGCCTTTATCCTTGTACCTTATGACTCCTCTAAGTCTGGAGGAGATCCGAGCCGCTAGCTCCATGTATCCTAGGACCAACCTTTATCCTTTTGTCGCGTGACTCTTCCAAGTCCAAAGGAGATCCAAGCCACTGATTCCTTGTATCTTAGGACCAGCCTTTATCCTCTTGTCTTATGACTCCTCTAAGTCCAGTGGAAATCCGAGCCACTTGTTCCATGAGCCCTTGGACTAGCCTTCGTCCTTTTGCCTCATGACTCCACTAAGTTTAGAGGAGATCTGAGCCGCTGGTTCATTGAGTCCTATGACCAGCCTTTATCCATTTGCCTCGTGACTCCTTTAAGTCTGGAGGAGATTCGAGCCACTTGTTCCTTGTATCCTAAGACAACCCTTTATCCTTTGGTCTTGGGACTCCTCTAAGATCGAAGGAGATCTAAGCCATTGGTTTCTTGTAACCTAGGAGTAGCCTTTATCTCTTTGTTTCGTGACTCTTCTAATTCAGGAGGTGATCCAAGCAGCTGGTTCTTGGTATCTTGGACCAACCTTATCCTCTTATCTCAGGGCTCCTTAAAGTCCAAAGGATATTTGAGCCGCTGGTTCCTTGAATCATAGGACCAGCTTTTATCCTTTTGCCTCATGACACCTCTAAGTCCGACAGAGATCCAAGCAGCTGGTTCAATGAGTCCAAGGACAAGACTTTATCCCTTTTCCTCCTGACTGCTCTAAGTCCAGAGGAGATCCGAGCCACTGGTTCTTTGTATCCTAGGACCAGCCTCTATCCTTTTGCCTCGTGACTCCTCTATGTCCGGAGGAAATCCGAGCTGTTGGTTTCATGTATTCTAGGACCAACCTTTATCCTTTTGTCTCATGACTCCTCTAAGTCCAGAGGAGATATGAGCTGCTGGTTCCTTGTATCATTGGACCAACTTTTATCGTTTTGTCGTGTGTCTCCTTTATGTCTAGAGGAGATCCGAGCCATTGGTTCTTTATATCCTTGGACCAGCCTTTATGCTTTTGTCTCATGACACCTCTAAGTCCAGAGGACATCCGACCCGCTGGTTCCTTGTATCCTAGGACCACCCTTTATCCTTTTGTCTCGTGACTCCACTAAGTCCGGAGGAGATCCAAGCCATTGGTTCATTGAGTCTTAGGACCAGCCTTTGTGTTTTTGCCTCATGACTCCTCTAAGTCCAGAGGAGATCCGAGCCGCTAGTTCCTTGTATCCTAGGACCAGCCTTTATCCCTTTGTCTCAGGACTCCTTTAAAACTGAAGGAGATCCGAGCTACTGGTTTCTTGTATCCAAGGACCAACCATTATCCTTTTGCCTTGTGACTCCTATAAGTTTGAAGGAGATCCGAGCCACTGGTTCATTGTACCCTAGGACCAGCCTTTATCCTTGTGTCTCGGGACTCCTCTAAGTCGGAAGGATATTCGAACCGCTGGTTCCTTTAATCCATGGACCAGCCTTTATCCTTTTGCCTCGTGGCTCCTTTAAGTTTGGTGGGGATCAGAGCTGCTGGTTACTTGAGTCCAAGGATCTGCCTTTATGCTTTTGCCTTGTGACTTCTCTATGTTTGGTGGAGATCTGAGCCGTTGGTTCCTTGTATCTAAGGACCAGCCTTTATCCTCTTGTAAGGGGACTCCTTAAAGATCGAAAGAAATCGGAACAGTGGGTTCCTTAAATCCAAGTACCAACCTTTATCCTTTTGCCTCATTACTCCTCTAGGTCCGGACAAGATCCGTGTCGTTGGTTCCTTGAGTCCTACGACTAGCCTTAATCCTTTCTTCACGTGACTCCTCAAAGTCCAGAGGAGAACCTACCCGTTGGTTCCTTGTATCCTAGGACCAGCCTTTAGGCTTTATCCATGTGACTCCTTAAAGCCATGAGGAGATCCGAGCTGTTGGTTCCTTGTATCCTAGGACCAGCCATTATCCGTTTCTCTCGTGACTCTTATAAGTCTGGTAGAGATTCAAGCCACTGGTCCCTTCCATCCTCATAGACCCCTTTATCCTTTTATCTCGTGACTCTTTTAAGTCCGGAGGAGATCTGAGCCACTGGTTCTTTCTATCCTCGAACTAGCCTTTATCCTTTTGTCTTGTGACTCCTCTAAGTCTGAAGTATATCCGAGCTGCTGGTTCCATGTATCGTAGGACAAGCCTTTATCCGTTTATCTTGTTACTCCTCTAAGTTTGAAGGAGATCCGTGTCGTTGGTTCCATGTATCCTAGGACCAGCCTTTATCCATTCATCTCGTGACTCCTCCACGTTCGAAGGAGATCTGAGCTGTTGGTTCCTTGTATCCTAGGACAAGCCTTTATCCTATTGCCTTATGACTCCTCTAAGTCTGGAGGATATCCGAGCCGCTAGTTGCTTGAGTCCTCAGACTAGCCTTTATCCTTTTACCATGGGACTCCTCCATGTTAGGAAGAGATCCAAGTAGTTGGTTTCTTGTATCCTAGGACAAGCCTTTATCCGCTTGTCTCAGGACTCCCCTAAATCTGAAGTAGATCCGAGCTACTGGTTTTATGTATCGTAGGACATGCCTTTATCCTTTTATCTCGTGACCCCTCTAACTCCGGAGGAGAGCTGTGCCTCTAGTTCCGTGTATCCAAGGACCAGTCTTTATCCTTTTGGCTTGTGACTCCTTTAAGTCCAGAAGAGATCCGAGCCGTTGGTTACTTGTATCCTAGGACCAGCCTTTATTCTATTGCCTCGTGACTCCTGTAAGTCCGTAGGAGATCCGAGTCACTAGTTCCTTGATTCTTACGACCAGCCATTATCATTTTGCCGTGAGACTCCTTTAAGTCAGGAGGAGGTCCGAGCCGGTTGTTCCCGGAGCCCTAAAAGCAACCTTTATCCTTTTGCTTCATGACTCCTCTACATCCAGAGGAGATCCGAGTCGCTAGTTCCTTGTATCCTAGGACCAACATTATCCTCCTGTCTCAGGACTCCTCTAAATCTGGTGGAAATCTGAGCCACTAATTCCATGAATTCTAGAACCAGCCTTTATCCTTTTGCCTCGTGATTCCTCTAAATCCTAGGGAGATCCGAGCCACTGGTTCCATGTATCCTAGGTCCTACCATAATCCTCTTGTCTCGGGACTCCTCTAAGTCCAATGGAAATCCAAGCCACTGGTTCCTTGAATCCTAAGACCAGCCTTTGTCCTTTTGCCTCGTGACTCCACAAAGTCCAGAGGAGATCCGAGCTACTGGTTCATTGAGTCCTATGACCAGCCTTCATCATTTTACCTTGTGACACCACTAAGTCCTGAGGAGATTCGAACCGCTAGTTCCTTGTATCCTAGGACCAGCCTTTATCCCTTTGTCTCGGGACTCCTTTAAAACTGAAGGAGATCCGAGCTGCTTGTTTCTTGTATCCAAGGACCAACAATTATCCTTTTGCCTTGTGACTCCTATAAGTTTGAAGGAGATCCGAGCCACTGGTTCATTGTACCCTAGGACCAGCCTTTATCCTTTTGTCTCAGGACTCCTCTAAGTCCGAAGGATATTCGAACCACTGGTTCCTTTAATCCATGGAGCAACCTTTTTCCTTTTGCCTTGTGGCTCCTTTAAGTTTGGTGGGGATCCGAACTGTTGGTTACTTGAGTCCAAGGATCTGCCTTTATCCTTTTGCCTCGTGACTTCTCTATGTTTGGTGGAGATCTGAGCCGTTGGTTCCTTGTATCCAAGGACCAGCCTTTATCCTCTTGTAAGGGGACTCCTTAAAGATCGAAAGAAATTGGAACAGTGGGTTCCTTAAATCCAAGTACCAACCTTTATCCTTTTGCCTCATGACTCCTCTAGGTCCGGACAAGATCCGTGTCACTGGTTCCTTAAGTCCTACGACTAGCCTTAATCCTTTCTTCACGTGACTCCTCAAAGTCCAGAGGAGAACCTACCCGTTGGTTCCTTGTATCCTAGGACCAGTCTTTAGGCTTTATCCATGTGACTCCTTAAAGCCATGAGGAGATTCGAGCCGTTGGTTCCTTGTATCCTAGGACCAGCCATTATCCATTTCTCTCGTGTCTCTTATAAGTCTGGTAGAGATTCAAGCCACTGGTCCCTTCCATCCTCATAGACCCATTTATCCTTTTATCACGTGACTCTTTTAAGTCCAAAGGAGATCCGAGGCGCTGGTTCTTTCTATCCTCGAACTAGCCTTTATCCTTTTGTCTTGTGACTCCTCTAAATCTGAAGTATATCCGAGCTGTTGGTTCCATGTATCATAGGACAAGCCTTTATCCTTTTATCTTGTGACTCCTCTATATTTGGAGGAGATCGGTGTCATTGGTTCCATGTATCCTAGGACCAGTCTTTATCCATTCATCTCGTGACTCCTCCACGTTCGAAGGAGATCTGAGCTGTTGGTTCCTTGTATCCAAGGACCAGCCTTTATCCTATTGCCTTATGACTCCTCTAAGTCTGTAGGATATCCGAGCCGCTAGTTGCTTGAGTCCTTAGACTAGCCTTTATCCTTTTACCATGGAACTCCTCCATGTTAGGAAGAGATCCAAGTAGTTGGTTTCTTATATCCTAGGAAGAGCCGTTATCCTCTTGTCTCAGGACTCCCCTAAGTCTGAAGTAGATCCGAGCTACTGGTTTTATGTATCGTAGGACATGCCTTTATCCTTTTATCTCGTGACCCCTCTAACTCCGGAGGAGAGCTGTGCCTCTAGTTCCGTGTATCCAAGGACCAGTCTTTATCCTTTTGTCTTGTGACTCCTTTAAGTCCAGAAGAGATCCGAGCCGTTGGTTACTTGTATCCTAGGACCAACCTTTATTCTATTGCCTCGTGACTCCTGTAAGTCCGTAGGAGATCCGAGCCACTAGTTCCTTGATTCTTACGACCAGCCATTATCATTTTGCCTTGAGACTCCTTTAAGTCAGGAGGAGATCCGAGCCGGTTGTTCCCGGAGCCCTAAAAGCAACCTTTATCCGTTTGCTTCATGACTCCTCTACGTCCAGAGGAGATCCGAGTCGCTAGTTCCTTGTATCCTAAGACCAACATTATCCTCCTGTCTCAAGACTCCTCTTAATCTGGTGGAAATCTGAGCCGCTAATTCCTTGAATTCTAGGACCAGCCTTTATCCGTTTGCCTCGTGATTCCTCTAAATCCTGGGGAGATCCGAGCCACTAGTTCCATGTATCCTAGGTCCTACCTTAATCCTCTTGTCTCGGGACTCCTCTAAGTCCAAAGGAAATCCAAGCTGCTGGTTCCTTGAATCCTAAGACCAGCCTTTGTCCTTTTGCCTCGTGACTCCACAAAGTCCAAAGGAGATCCGAGCTACTGGTTCATTGAGTCCTACGACCAGCCTTCATCATTTTACCTCGTGACACCACTAAGTCCTGAGGAGATTCGACCCGCTAGTTCCTTTTATCCTAGGACCAGCCTTTATCGTCTTGTCTCTGGACTCCTCTAAGACCGGAGGAGAACTAAGCCATTGGTTCCTTGTATCATGGGACCAGTCTTTATCCCTTTGTCTCATGACTTCACTGAGTCCAAAGGAGATTCGAGCCACTAGTTCCTTGTATCCTAGGACCAGCCTTTATCCACTTGTCTCGTGACTCCTCTAAGTTTGTAAGATATCTGAGCCGCCGGTTCCTTGATTCCTTGGACTAGCCTTTATCCTTTTGCCTCGTGACACCTCCAAGTCCTGTAGAGATCCGAGCCATTGGTTCCTTGAGTCCTAGGACCAGCTTTTATCTGTTTTTTCTCGTGACTCCTCTAAGTCCAGAGGAGATCCGAGCTACTGGTTGCTTGTATCCAAGGACAAGCCTTTATCCTTTTGTCTCGTGACTCCTCTATGTCCGGAGGAGATTCGAGTCGCTAGTTCATCGTATCCTTGGACCAGCCGTTATCCTTTTGTCTCGTGACTCCTCTAAGCCAAGAGGAGATTCGAGCCACTAGTTCTATGAACCTTGGACCAGCATTTATGCTTTTGTCTCGTGACTCATCTAATATCGGAGGAGATCTATACTGTTGGTTCCTTATATCCTAGGACCATCCTTTATCCCTTTTTTCGTGACTCCTCTGAGTCTGAAGGAGATCTGGGCCGCTGGTTCCTTGTATCCTAGGACCAACCTTTATCCTTTTGTCTCGTGACACCTCTATGTCTGGAGGTGATTCGTGCCACTAGTTCCTTGTATCCTAGGACCAACTTTATACTTTTGTCGCGTGACTCCTCTGAGTCCAAAGGAAATCTGAGCCGTTGGTTCCTTGTATCCTAGTGTGATCGTGCCGGACCCGGAGGGAGGCGGGAGAGGGATCACAGCCATGCCAATGGATGGCGAAGGCGCAAGGATAAAAGAAAAAGGAAAGGGAGTCGCCACCTAGTCTTTTAAGGGAAAGACGAGGAAAACCACGAAAGGATGAATGCATAGGATGCAAATGGGA
>JAMKQA010032321.1:0-13518 GCA_024699735.1 Posidonia australis
CTTGCTGAAGAAGGGTTGGCATGGTAATGAGGCCTGTGTTTTTTGTACCTCTACAGAAACTGTGAAACATTTGTTTCTGAACTGTCCCTTTGTGCAGGCAATTTGGCACTCATTTACTAATGAATATATGTATCCAGCTTTCAATTCAATTCAGGACTTATTGGCAATTCCCCCTGCCTTTAAATTTGCTGTGACCTCTGCTGGGGCACACACTTTGGTGCTTGTTGTTCTTTGGGTAGTTTGGCTAGAGAGAAATAATAGGATCTTCAGGAAATACAATAAAACTATGCCTATGCTTATAAATGACATTGATGTTTTATTTCATTGTTGGGTTGACTCTTTTGCTTCAGGTTTTGAGAAGACTGAAAACCTTCTGGCTGCAACTGCAATTGGACAGAGCAGCGAGGGGGGGCAAGGCTTGGCTCCCGATTGTGAGATGGCCCTTGGCACACCACTGATCACAGGGCAATTTTAACCTCTGGTTAATTCCTTTCTTCAAGCTCACAGATTTTGACATAGCAATCTCTTTTGTGGCTGCTAAATGCAGATCCTGTGTGGATTGTCTTCATTTTATCAACACTTCCACACCCCATTTTTTTTGTCACCTGCTGCGTGACGGGGATCTCTTTTTGTAACATCTATTGGACAAAAATTATGACTTAATGGGTTGTAACTTTGATGATATGATATTAAAAGAAATACTAATATCGTTAACAAAAAAAATACAATAAGAACTGGAAAACAGAGAGATTGATTAAGGAGGAATTAATCAGTAGAAATATTTGCAGCCAGATTTAGATCCTGAGCATCAATTGTAGGAGTTAGATTTTGTGGGACGGCAATGTTACTTTACTCTAATTCCCAAGTGTGCTGCATTTATGAAACTGAACGAAGAATTTCCTCCTTTTCAAAACCTGAACCTAGATTATCTATCTAAGAGTTCATAAGAGATATAATTTCAAGAATAATCATTGCAGCAGTTGATACTTTTTCTCGAAAGATTCTATTATTTCTTTCCTTCAATATACACCAAATCAAAGCAGGAATCAGAATATACCAATCCACATATGGTAAATCACAAACACAGTCAAGAAAGAAGTTAAATAAATCATCTATATGAAAAAATCCAGGATATAAATTATTCTTTAAGAAAAATTTCCAGACTACAAAAGCAAAATGGCAATGTAAAAATAAGTGGAATGTTGTTTCACTAAAAGAGTTGCATAGTATACATACCTTTGAGACATCCTATTCTCTCTTACTAAGATTATTCTTGGTAAGTATCTTATTAAAAACTACCAGTCAGGTAAATAATTTAACTTTAATTGGCACCTAAGATTTTTAGATTTTTTTTATAAAATAAAAATCTAATCCCACCATCTTTAATGATTTTGTAACAAAATTTGATTGTAAATCTACCGTCATCAACTGGAAACCAAATAATTTTATCAATCTCAGAGGTTAACTGTATTTCATTCACAAGTTTAGTTTTTTGGTAATCGATAATTTGTATTTCTTTCTATTGCTTCAAAAGATACAATCACAGTAGAACAAAGTATAATGTCCATCTTAATAGTACAAAAATAGAGTCCCATCACACAGTAGGTGATCAATAGCCAAAAAAAAAAAGATGTGAGTGTTGAAAAAATAAAGCAATCAACACTGAAAGCTGCCAACAAAATGCCTGTGAGATGCCAAATCAGTTAACAAATGGTTAAACTTGGTCTTGAATAGATGGAGTGTCAATGACCATCTCACAATCAGGAGCCATAACCTGTTCCCCCTCTCTGCTCTGTTGACATTGCTAATAAATTCTCAACCTTTTCATTCACAAGTTTAGTAAATGAGTCAAGTTGAGTTTGAATGACTAACGAGGAATCAATACTTAAAATTTAGGTGAGATAAAACATTAAGCTCGTCTTTATACAACTCTATAATAAAAGCTGATTTTGCAAGGACCAGTGGGTCACATAAGCAGTCGACTACTTTCTCATCTTCATAGATAGCTCGTCTGCCCGATGGGGTGGTAACTGGGTAAAAGCATGTGATGTCCCAAAGTAAACAGGTTTACGTTCGCAATGACGAATAATGATATCACCTTGATGCTTTAAAACATCTGGGTATGTTATTTTTTTCAAAGATGTCTCAAATTATACAAGTTGGATGAAGTGATAAGTATTGAACGTAGTAGGTTTTGTAGACGAAAGGCACATCTTTGCCATCCTTTTCGGGGTCAAAAAACAAAAAAATGAAAAAGGTATTGAGCGTAGAAAGGTGGTAATTATCGAATGTAATAAGCTTGAATCTCTCACTCTCCCTGTACAGTAAGCAAGACGCTGCAACTCTTTTCAACTTTTGCGATGTTATTACAGAGAGAGTGTGATTTGCATAGATTGGAGTAGGAAGGAGATGAATGCATTCAAAGTTGTGAAAGTAGTACTGTTCCTAGTTGTTTTTTTTTTGGTAACATAAAGCATATTCTGAGACCAAATACTTGACCGATGTGCTGAACAAAGGACATAAGATTTGAACTTCGAAGCTGCAGGAGATTGGTCCATACGTTAAAGCAGCCTCTGACACATATCGTACAAGTTATCATGAAATAACCTGTAAGGTGTCCTTGGTACTCAAAAGAAAAGGAAACAAGCAGCACCCAGCTGGTTCCTTATCTTTTGACCGTCTGTGAGCTGACAGGACGAATCCCTTCTTTCATTGTGGGTGCTTTTACAGTGAACACTTTGGTTAGAGCTTGTCTTTGGGTTTATTTATTTAGTAACACGTGAATATATATATATATATATATATATATATATATTTATATTTATATTTATTTATTTATTCTCAGTTACACTTACATATCTCTGTAAAATAAAAATTTCATTTTATTTATCCGGACTCTAAAATGTGTGGCACTCTTATTGTGTAACTTGATAGATCGCTGTCTTAAGATTTACTACGCATCAACAAAAACTTGTTCTTTAAAATTCCAATTGGACAACTTTATCAGCATGTCGCAGAAGGAAAACGAAATGAAAAACTTGCGACCTAGAAATCTTAGTCGTCGCTCTCATGTTCTTCTTCGTCAGGCCATCTTCTTTGATTGGGATGTCTTCAAAGAGAGGCCCTTGGAGGAGGAGGACGCCCCTCGCGTAGTCCCGATCCGCAAAAAGAATCGCAGATCGAGGAAGCACCCGTCCCTCGTGGATTCTGGCTGCTCCTCGTCTACACCCCTCGCCTCGCAAGTAAGTATCGTTGGGGAGTTTTCCGTTCCCCTTCCTACTGTTGACGAGGGATATCACTCCTCATCGGTAGTGTATCGTCATCGGTGGAGGATCTACCCTCAGATTCGGCATTCTGGTCGGGATCTGTCTTCTCTAGGCGGATCCACTCATTTTTTCTGTTATTTTGGTTCATTGAAGGTGCTGGTTTTTGATAGTTCTTCGTCTTTTATTCCTTGTGCCCTTAACATTGCTATGAATATGGATAGTTTTATGCATATTAAAACTCTATCTATTAGCTGGTTATTCTGTTTGGCTCATTGTCATCTGAGCTTAGATCGGGCTCTGTTGTTGTCCGAACGGAGAAGCCTCTCGTTCTTCGTCTCGCTTTATACGGACTATGGCTCCGGCTGTTCCGTTGAGCTTCCTCCGGTTGAGGCTCTTGCCTCAACTCAGATCTTTGGGAACCTGGCTGTATCTACCCACTTGGATCGATCTCTGACTCAGTGCGTCACTCTGGCCGTTCCCTCCCTTGCAGAAACTACCTATCATCTTCAGCACTTCTCTTCTCCTTCTGACCCCCTGATTTCCTCTGCATTGACGGTCGACGGGTTCCCACTGGTGGGTGATTGCCGGAAATCCTTTCCCTACACCTCCGTGATGGAGACGTCTGGTCTGCGAACCTCCCGAGACACCGTCAATCCCTCTGACGCTACAGAGTCTGTCTCGAGCTCTGTGTGGAATTACTCCGCTTTTAAAATCCGATAATTTCGTATGATTATCTTAAATCCTAGCCTAATTTAGTTAAGTCTCCCCTCTCTCTCTCTCGGGGAGCGTCTTTTCGGATTCTTATTACGGGCCTGTTAGCGTTAATTCCGAGGAGGTCGCTTCGGCGCCCCACTACGCTCCCCTCGTATCCTGTGATATGGCAGATTTTCCACTACACTCTAGGGATTTCGGGCGATCTTCTGACAGCCCACATTTATGTCACCGCCCAACCACGTCTCACGCTCTCTGCCACTCGGTCTGATGCGCAGACTTCCCACCTCCCACGATATCCCACTACAGTGATTTCTCTGAACAAGGCTACTCCAGAATTATCTGGTTTCGCTGAGTTGCTGGAAGTCGACTTTTCTGTGGACTCAGCCAAGTTCCTAGGCTACTCCAGAATTAGGGTTAAAATCCACCCTGGCAAGGAAATCCCTGATTGCCATTTTTTTGCCTTTGACAACCATGTCTACTCCCATCAAATTCAGAAGAAGCTGAGATCTTTGTGCCCCCACTTCCTCTTCCACCTCTGCCCCCACGGGCCCTTTTCCTGCATGGCTTACAACCTCTTCTCCTTCCACCTCAAAACCTAGGAGTCTCCATCCCAGTCGCAAACCTTTTAAACCTAACAGGGGTTGGAGAGGTAGCAAAGGACACAATACCTCTAGGGGAGGCAAAAATGTTTGGAAGAGACCCACCAGCCCTGCCTTCCACACCCCTTCTACCTCAATAGGTATTCTACCCACTCCCCCACCTATTGCGGCACCCGAGTAGGATTTACCAGCCTACCCACACTCCTTCTCCCCATCATCTGCACCTCAAAGTATGAGTGATGAACCTCTAAGTTCGTGGAGGCAGAAATCAAGGCTCACAACCTATCCATGGCCAAATTCAAGAAGGTTTTGGCTGTCTATGACTGCTTGGAAAAAGATGACCTGAGTGGCCTTTCGGAGGTTGATTCAGAGACTCAGCCTCCAACGCCTATATATCCTCCAGGTACCTTCTCTACTTCTATCTACTCTAATGATATGAAGGGTTATGATCAACCTCTGTCCAGGACTGTATCATCTATTCCTCCCTTAGTTGCATCTAAAGATAACAGTGATAACTTTATGGCGGATACCCTTAATTGGGAATCTTACAGTCAGTTTATTACTTTTTATGGAAATATTGGTATTTCTATTCAATCCATGAATGAGGCTAAGAACTTTCTTAACTCTGTTAGATCAGAGCAAGGATTGCCCCAAATTGACTTAAATGTAAATCAAAACATTATAGAGAACTTTGCTTCTCTTGTCCTCCCCCTTGACAATTAATGATAATTTCAGCATGGAATATCAGGGGCCTGGGTTCCAGTGGCAAAAAAAGGGCCATCAATAGCTTTGTTAAAATTAACAAGTGTATTGTTGTTATTATTAGTGAGACTAAGTTAGCGACCGTCACTAACTATACTCTTAGACAGTTAGGAGGAGATCTTCTAAACCAATGGGCGTCTATTCCCTCATCGGGGGCCTCCTTATTTGGTGGAATGATAGATTCCTCACACTGGTAACCTCTATCTCCACCACTTACTGTCTTATCCTTAACTTCACATCTTCAGTTAATGGCCTTGATTGGTGGTTTACAGGGATTTATGGGTCCTGTAACTCAGTTATGAAAATTGCATTTCTTGAAGAATTAGATTCCTTAAGCTCTAAAGTGAACTCTAACTGGGTCATTGGGGGGGATTTTAACCTTACTAAATTCTCTCATGAGCACTCCTCTAGGCACATCATCACCAACGACATGAGACAATTTAATGCCTTCATTGATAAACATTTTTTGGTGGATTTTTCCCCTAATAACTCTAAATTTACTTGGTCCAACATGCAAGTTCCTCCCTCCATGGTTAAGCTGCACAGATTCCTTGTATCTAGTGACTGGGCCAAACAGTACCCCAATTCCTTCTGCCTAGGTTTGGCTAGGGTCGTTTCTGACCATATTTTGATCTCCCTTAATACTACTCCACCAGATTGGGGCCCTACCTCATTCAAATTTTATAAATCCTAGCTCCACTACGAGGGTTTTAGTACATTTATTGAAGCTTCTTGGTCCAGCTCCTTTAGGATCAGTACCTCTCTCTCTCCTGTAACTAGATTTGCATACAGGCTTAAACAACTAAAGAAGCAGATCATTGACTGGATTAGGCCAGTGAGAAAGGATAGACGTCTACATCTAATCTCAATTGAGTCTAAAATTGCTCATATTGATTCATTGGCTGAGTCCCAGCAGTTACAAACTCCAATTCTGCTGGTGAAAAGAGCACTTCAGCTTGAACACTCTTTCTTACTCCAAGAGGAAGAAGAATATTGGAAACAAAAGTCAAGAGTTCAATGGCTTAAAGAAAGGGACCTAAATACCTCTTTCTTCCACAGTATAGTAAATAGTAAAAGAAGAATCAATGCCATTCATTCCTTGAAGATAGGTGATTCAACCGTTTTTAGTCCTGCCATCATCTCCAAGGAAATTGAAGCTCATTTCATTAGGCAATTCAATAAGCCTCTTAGGACCTACCCCTCTATGAATTGGGATACCTTAATTCCAAATAAAATTCAGAATCCCACGGATTTAGAAAGGGCTTTTACCTTGGAGAGAATTCATACCAACCTTAGGCTTCTGCCTGGAGACAAGGCCCTTGGCTCTGATGGTTTCCCAATATTCTTCTTTCAACATTTCTGGGAAATTCTCAAGTTAGATATCCTTGAGATCTTCAGTTACTTAAATGACACCACAGACTCAAATTTTTTGCTAGCCATCAATCCAACTTTTATAGCATTAATCCCTAAATTTGAAGGGACTCAGTATATTAAAGACTTTAGACCCATTAGCCTGGTGAACAGCTTATACAAAATCATCACTAAAACTATGGCTTTTAGGCTAGCCCCTGTCCTGGATAAAATTATTGATAACACTCAATGTACTTTCATTCTTGGGAGGAACATTGGGGATTACTTCCTGGTAGCTCAGGAAACTTTACACTTTATGAAGCTATCTGGTACTCTTGGGTTTCTTTTAAAATTGGACTTTGAGAAAGCTTTTGATAATGTTAACTGGGACTTCTTATTGGACTCTCTTGCTGGTATGGGCTGTAGCAATACTTGGATCTCTTGGATTAAGATGTGCATTACACATGTTAGATTTTCCATCCTTCTCAATGGTTCTCCCAAAGGCTTCTTTTCATCTACCAATGGTCTGAGGCAAGATGATCCTTTATCACCACTCTTATTCATAATTGTCACACATATTCTGAACAGAATGCTTTCTCTTGCTGTTAACTCTGGACTGATAACTGGGATCCAAATCTCTCATAGAGGCCCTAATATCATGAACATCCAGCATGTTGATGATACTATTCTCTTCTTGGATGCTAGGGAGGAAAACATAATTAATATTAAGAGAATCCTGTGCTGCTTCCAGTATTGTTCTGGTTTGAAAATCAACTTTCACAAATCCTCCCTCACTGGAATAGGGGTTCCAATTGATTTTATTAATAAGTCAGCTCTAATACTTGGCTGCAACACAGCTGCTCTGCCTATATCCTACCTTGGACTTCCATTGCACTTTAGGAAAGCCACCTTCAATGACTGGGCCCCAGTGATTGACAAAATTTCTAATAAATTATCTCTTTGGAAGGCAAAGCATCTTTCTCTTGGGGAAAGATTAACTTTGGTCAATTCTGTCCTCTCAACCATCCCCACCTATTTCCTATCTTTTTTACATCTCCCTAAATGGGCTGGAGAGGCTATAGACAAACTTAGAGCCAGATTCCTCTAGAAATCAAATGTTTCCACTTCATCTTATGGTCATTTGGTCCGTTGGGGCCTACTTTGCAGATCTAAGCAATAAAATGGTTGGGGAATTATCAACATCAAGAATTTTAATCTAGTCCTCAAATCCAAGCTTCTATGGCAACTACTCTCCAACTCTTGCTCCTTAAAATGGAAAGAAATTATAAAAGCAAAGTATTTTACTAGAAATTGGTCTGGGGCCATTCTGAACTCATCTTCTGGTAGATCTTCTCCACTATGGCATGAATTGAGAACATGCTTTAATCTGGTCAACTGCTGTTCTGAATCAGTGGTTCACAATGGCACCAGCACCATCTTCTGGGAAAACAAATGGTGGAATGAGATAAAACTTAAACACTATCTCCCAGATTTATTTACTCGATCTAGCCACATACAAAAAAGCCTCACTTGCAAAAACTGTTGAGATTTGTAGAATAGACTTTGGCAGCCTATTTGCTTGCCCATTGTCAATTGATAGCACTGATTTCTTTCAAGACCAGGCTGACCATTTTATAGATATTATCTCTAACATTATCTTACTTCCTCATGATGATATGTTACAGTGGAATTCCTCAGACAAAATCTTCTCTGTAAAATCATGTTATAATTTTATTAATGATGGAGGTCTTCGTTTTCAACACTATGATGCAATCTGGTGCAGTTGGGCTCCTTTCAAAATAAAGATTTTTGCATGGCTGGCTTTGCATGATAAAATCCTAACCAAGGCCAATCTATGTAAAAAGAGTTGGGATGGCCCACAGCTGTGCATTTTTTGCAACACACATATGGAAACTGTAACACATTTGTTCATATGTTGCCCTTTCGTTACCTCCATTTGGCATGCATTCATCTAGGAGAATCTTTATCCTGTCATTTTTTCCATTGCTGATTTATTTACAATTCCTCTTCCTTTAAAAATAGAATTACCTTCCATTGGCTTCAGCACTTTGATTCAAGCCACTTTTTGGGTTATCTGGAAGGAAAGGAATAACCGAATTTTTAGAGGGCATCTTAAGATCCCTAATTTATGCATACATGAAATTTCTACTCTCTTTCATAGTTGGATAGATGTTTTCACCACAGGTTTTGACAAAGCAGATGCTCCCTGCTCCATCACCTCTATTCAGCAGTCTGAAAACATTGATCCTCCAGCCACTGGGAGATTCTTCAGTGGAAATGCTGGCACTCCGCAGCAAGATCCAGCCACATGAGAGGATCATCTATCTGTTGATTAACTTTCTGTTAATCTTTTTTTGATTATAGATTATTTCCAAACAATACTTCTTTATTACTGGTCGGTGTTGGCTACTTTAATTTGTGGACTATATGTACTCCACTTATGACTTACTTGTTAGAAAAACTTTGTAAATTTTTGATCTACCAGGAAGGAGTTTTCCCTTACGATATATATCAAATAGCTTGCCGTTAACAAAAAAAAAACTTTATCAACATGTCCAGTGTCAAGAGCTTGAGAATGAAGACCTACAACCCTACAAGAGACACACAGATATGAGAAACAGTACTACCCTAAGAGAAAGGTAAGACTCTAGCTTTAAGTTTAAAAAAAAGGTACTCTAGCTTTAGAAGCAAATTTATACTGTGTTTTTTTGTAAAAAATAACAAAAAGGTGCTATGACATGTAGATATAAACGAAGAGCCTGATAATAAAGTGCTTGAGCCAACGAAGAAAAATAAAAGATATTTTTTCATGGATAGTCTTCTAATAGTTTTGCTTATGAACCATAGATTATTTTATTAGGTAAAAATTCACCAACATTGAGTAGTGGTCCTACTCATGGGAGACCCACCTATCTACTTATGAGTTAATCCTTCTTCGATCTTGATGTAGATCAAAATATCCTATTTTATTATCATCAAAATAGAATTATACACTAATGCGTAACTAATAAACTGTACATGAAAGATTACCTACCATTAGATTATTTTTCTACGATTATAATGTAGGAAAAAGATAAAAAAGAAAAGAAAAAAATTATATTGACCATTTATGAAAAATTAAAAGATCAATAATTAATGTAGTAACTTACCAACACAAGAAAAGTTGCAATTTTGTCCTCAAAGCTATTCCTACTTATTACCTATCAGTACTCCACTTTCCCACCAAGGTGGAAAGGAGATTGACAAGAATAGAAGTAGATTTCTATGGAAATCGTACTCTTCAACAAGCACTACCTTTCATTTGGCCAAATGGACTTCCATTTCTAGACCAAAAGCACAAAAAAGATGGAGAATGATAAATTTGAAGAATTTCAATATGACACTTAGGATCTGTTTGTACACAAATTTGATAGGAATTGCTAAGAATTGGAATTCCAGAGTCAACAGGAATTACCTGGAATTAAAAAGTGAAGGAAATTGATTTCCTATTGACCAAGTTTCTTGTTATTTGTACCTGTTCAGGAAACCAAAGGAAATGAGAAGGAACTCTCCCACAGCTGTTGGCCACACCTACAGCCACAACCCCACCGGCCGACCCCCAACCCGACGGCCACAGCCACGCTGCACTCCTCCACACCACTCGAACCCATCATCGTCAGACTCACTTGAATCGTCGAGCAAGCACACAGAAGAAGAGGTGAGGAAATAACGGAGGAAAAAACCCGCCAAGCCCCCCACCGGAGAGTCCTATCCATCGTTGGCCTTCACCCATAGTCTACCGAAACCGCTGGCTCACCCTCTCCGCACCACCCACTGCACGCACCGTCCGTCACACCTCTGTTGATCTCCTGTTGCCCTCACAAGCTCCAACTGCCGCCGCCGAACCCAGCCATGCCATACAGGGAGGACTGTTGGAGCGAGGGGGTGACCTCGACCTTGATCAATGCCTGGGGGGAGAGGTATCTGGAGCTGAAGTGCGGAAACCTACGCCAGAAGCACTGGTAGGAGGGGACTGATGCCGTCAACGCACGCCGCACCGCCGTGAAGCGGCCCTCCCGCACCGATGTCCAGTGCAAGAACCGAATCGATACTATCAAGAAGAAGTACAAGTCCAAGGGGGCGAGGATCGCTGGGTCTGGCGATAGGAAGGAGGGGAGGAGGACGGGGTAAAGAGGGGACAAGGTGGAAGACAGGGTAGATTCTGTCGAAATTCCATCGGGTAAGGTAAGAAATGAAAAGGATTCTGATTTATATACTCTAGAAAGTAAAGGAATTGAATTTCCTTTGGAATCATTTCTGATTAAGTACACAAACACCCTTATTTTGTATGGTCAACAGAAAATGAAATTTCTGTCAAATCATTTCCTTCACTTTCTGGATGCACAAACCCCTCCTTAAAAGCAAACTTTTATGTCAACTCCTATCTGATTCTTACAACTTAAAATGGAAAGAATTATTAAAGGCTAGATAGTTTTCAAGGGTATGGCCTGGTGCTATACTAAATTCCTCAGTTGGAAAAAGTTCCCCCCTATGGCAAGTCACCAAAGGTTGCTTTGATATTGTAAACTGCTTCTCTTCCTTTCAGGTTAAAAATGAAAATAGTGTTATCTTTTGGAAAAATAGGTGGTGGAAAGGAGAAAAACTTAAGAATATGTTTCCAGACTTGTACAAAATTGCAAAACATAAAAAAAATTAAATCAGGAAAGTCTTGGAGATATTCATGTGTGATTTTGGGGATCTATTCTCTAACTTCACATCATATGACAATCATCCACTTATTCAGACTCAGGTAGATTGGCTAGCAGAAATATTAAGTAATACACATTTGCTTTCTGAAGATGACAGTATTATATAGGCCCTAACACCTAACAACAATTTCATTGTGAAGTCCTGTTATAAAATTCTAAACGATGGAGGTTACAGGTTTCAATTATCTTCTGAGATTTAGAAAAGTTGAGTTCCTTTCAAAATCAAACTTTTCTCATGGCTGGTTCTCTTTAACAAAGTGCTTACCAAAGAAAACTTGTGCAAGAGTGGTTGGACTGGCTCAGATGGATACATTTTTTGTACTGTTCATTGTGAAACAAATACACACCTGTTTATTTATTGCCCATTTACTGGTTCTATATGGAATGTTTTCATTTCAGGCACAGTGTATCCTGTAGTTTTCCAGATTGAGGATTTATTTAACTCTCCACCTACATTAAAATTTGAACTTCTTATAAATGAATGGTATATTTTAATTCAAGCCATATTGTGGTCTATATGAAATGAAAAAAATAATAGAATTTTTAGAGGAACTAGAAAACTTTTTAGTTTGATTATCAATGATATTATTTCACTTATGCAGTGCTAGATAGTAAATTTGGATATAGGTTTCGTAAAAGAAGAGATCCTCCACACAATGTCTACCATGCAACAATCTTGGGATTTGAAGCAAGCACAAGCAGCTCCACAAAACTCTTCAGTAGTGGTTGAGCAATATTAGAGTTTACTTGATCCTGCTGAAGAGCAAGGCATGCAGTGATTAATATTTTGTTAGTCCAAATGGACTACATGTATCATTTTTTGGGTTGAACTTCAATGAAACTATATTCAGCCAAATGAACATTGGCTTTTATTTTGACTAGAACTAATGGTTCCAGGAGACATGTGATTTTAGACAGACCTTAACTCTTAATGGTGATTTACATAGTCAAGAATGATATTAATACTAACATACTGTTTACAAAAAAAAAAAAAAAACCGACGTAAGACAAGTTTTACTATTGTTATCTACCTTGTTTACTTAACTGTAAACGTAACATTTAGGACAGAACAATACGATCAATTTTCACAGTGGCTGGGAGATGGTATAAACTCGTCATGTCCCCCTCCTCCACTAAACCGATAATAAAAAAAATACGGTCAATTTTTTTTTAAACGATTATTATCTATCCTTTTTTTTTCCTACAAATGCGACATGTTGGCCCTCTTTTTTTGATAAAAAACAAGGATTAAGACAGATCAATAAGGCACAAATAAGTAGTAAATACCACATATGCTGACCGTACATTATTCATACAAGACATCAAGATAGAACGAGCTCCACGCCCAAGATATGTCAGTATCGATTAAGATAAGGCTTGATGTATTCTTCTCAAATGACTTCCAAAGATTGCACATGAGAAGAGACCCACGACTCCAAAAGGTGCTAGCATTTCCCCATGCACTAAACACTAGAAGTAGTGAGATTTGACAGCAACAATAATCAAATGAGTAACATGCATGAATTATAAAAAAATCTATAGTATTCGTATGTTTATCTCATCTAGTTATAAATATCAATTAGTAGTTACAACTGTTTATTTATAATTATAAATTCTATTATCTATATGTTTAGTTGAATGATTAAAATTGAAAATTTTGATATCTAATAAAATTTTAAATATTCATAAAGATATCATAGACACACCCATGAATTATTAATCCTGTGGATTCAGAGTTCAGACCTCATTAGAACATGACCTGCATTATGCAGGTTGTCAGATCATTTTCTTCATTAGTTCCTAGTAGAGGTGGCAACGGATCGGGTCTGGGTCGGGTCTACCTATACCCAGACCCAGACCCATCATATTTCATAGGTCTGGGTCCGGGTCTGAAAATCAGACCCAGACCCAGACTCATGAAGATAATGGGTCTAGGTCTGGGTCCGGGTCTAACGGGTCCAGCAATCTTTTTCCATTTTTTTTGAAAAAATTAACTTTTCATTTAAACCAAAAACATTGTAAATAAACAATAGCAAGATTAAAATGTTAAACAATAAC
>JAMKQA010032322.1:0-16014 GCA_024699735.1 Posidonia australis
GAAATGTGTTTTGGTCAGGATTGGACTTGTGAAATGGTCCTAAAATCCTGAAAAGAAATGATGATGTTTTAACCAGTTGCCAGCCAATGTTTATGATTTGGTTTTGAGCCCAATGGGGCATTGTGTTTTAGGCTGGATCTGGCCAATGTGTATTTGAAAGTGTGTTTTGGGAAGAAATCCCCAATATTGAAAATGGAATTGTTTTGGAAAAGAAAATGAAATTCCAAAAAGGTTTTTGAAAGGAATGTTTTGTAAGGAAAAAGAATATGGTTTTGGGATTGAATCCCTAAGTGATTGTTTAATAAAAGAAAGAATGATTTTCAAAGGAGAAAACCAAGTTTTTGCAAAATGTTAAGAAACAAGTTTCTTTTGGTTTTGCCGAGTTTTGTTTGTGGCTGTGTGTTTTAGGGCGCGTACTGGGTGACTTAGATGTCACTCACGCATGCTATTTGGTTTTCAGGTGCAAACCGCGTGCAGCCGGGTTCTAGTGCAGGAATTGGAGCTTCTAGCCGCACATCGTGATCCTGAAGGTGAGCCTTGTTACAGTTCTATTTGTTCTGTAATTTTGTGTAGTTATGCTTGTGATACTGTGATTTGGTAGCGTGCCCGGGATCAGGGCGTTACAATCAGTCTCTGTTCCATTCGTCCACCGACCTCGCTCAGGGAGGGGCATCTGTTGACACCCCATATAATTGCAATAGGAACTTAAACCCTCAAATTAACTAAAATCAAATTCAAAACCCTAACCCAAGACATAAACCCTAACAGTAAACTCCAAAACTAATCAAAACCCTAATTAAAACCCTCAGTCAAACCTTAAACCCAAATTAAAACCCTAGGTCAAACCTTAAACCTTAGGTTAAACCCTAAACCCTAATTTGAACATTGGTGGGGGCACGAATCTAGTGATCGATTCGTGCCCTAGTCAGCTCGATCCACCTTCCCCGAGGTCCCTCTTGCTTCTTCGACTCCTAGTGTGCCGTTTCAATGCTTCCCCAAGCCTCCAATAGCTAGTCGCCGGAGTCACGCGTCGTTGCCGTCGCTGGGGAAGACGACTGGTAACGATGACAGATCACGCACCTTCAGCTCCGCCGCACCTCTCCAAGTCTCCAAGAACATTCCATGACACGCCCCCAACACTCCGGAGCCATCAGAGTTGAGCTTCGTGGCATGAATCACCCCTTCAACCATGCTCACCAGAGAAGACGACGGCGACGGCAGGTGGAACCCAACATCACGTGATCTCCCTCCTTTCTGGCCTTTGAAGGAAGGGGAATGCTCCGCACATCACCCTCTTGCTTCCAGGAGCTTCGAATCGCAGCTCCATGGCCCCTAGAGTCTTCTTCTTCCACAGCGCTGTTACCAGAGTTGTCTCGACAGCAAGGGGGATGGGCTGCCTCTTCCGACCTTCGGATGCCTCATCGGAGCCACTAGATGTACTCCACTCCTCCTCTTGCTCCCCGTGAGTTCTGATGCCTGATCAGGCATCAGGATGCCGTGGAAGGGCATCCTAGGCGGTCGTTGACAGCGGAGTTCCGTCGACGGCGGCCGTCGCCCCTTTTTCTTTAAAAAATAATAAAAAATAAAGTTTCTTTTAAATAATTTTCTAATACTTTTATTTTCTTACAAATAGGTCCTTTTTCTTACATTTAGATCCCTGCACAGATTTTAAATCATTTTAATAATGATTTGCTTTGAAGAATTGCAGTGTGACGCCTGCGAAATGATATTAATGTTTACTAGGATTTAATATTTGACAATAGCCCCTGACTTGCTTTCAATTCATCCCTAAGTCGAGAATTTTGCATAAAAGTCCTGTGCTTTATTAAAATTATTCTGGACTCATGTTTTTCTGGCATAATTGCAAAGTAAACTCTCGATATTCAAACGTTTACCCAAATATGCTCGAAAATTGCATTTAAAACAATGAGCTCCATTAAAATAGTTTTGAATGCATATTTCTCTGTTTAAATTGCAAATTAAAACCTAGATATTCAAACATTTACCCAAATATGCTCGAAAATTGCATTTAAAACCTTGAGCTCCATTAAAATAGTTCTAAATGCATATTTCTCAATTTAAATTGCAAATTAAACCCTAGATATTCAAATATTCACTCAAATGTGTTCAAAATTGCATTTTAACTCCTAAATTTTACTGATTTTTCACTGAATGCATGTTTTCTATGGTAAATTTGCATAACAGTCCCTGAATTTCTTGGATTTCAAACTTAAGACCTTTTTATTGCACATTTAACCTTGAATTACTTTAGAATTACATTAAATACATGTTTTACTGGTAGAATTGCATATTGAACCCTAGGAATCTTGAATTTGACCAAAAATGCACAGTTTTGCACATTTGACCCCAGATTTCTTCAAAATTACATAAAATGTGTTTTCCTATGTATTTTTGATGGTTTAGCCTCAGAGTTTCAGTTTTCATTCAGAATTTGTGAATTTTGCACAAAAGCCCCTAGAATTTATACTATTTACTCACACATGTATTTTGCACATTTTGTTGCTATTTTTCTTGCATATTTTCTCATGCCATCTTTCTTGCATTATGCACACACTTCCGACTTGTTTCAAACTCAATTTTCACATTGTTTCTTGGATTTCTTTCGACTTTTACGATTTTGATTTGATTTGGCTTTCCATCGCCCAAGAGCGTACATTAATAGGCTTGACAATGCTGACATTGACCCGAAAGAGGATTATTTTCCCTAATTTGATTTTCTCGGATTTCTTCATGTTTCTGTTGATTTACGTGATGCTTTCCGAGTATTCTCGATTTTCACAATTTTCCTCATCGCCCATGGGCATACAGTAAAGCAGCATTTTCAATGCCTACATTGTCCCTCAGATTATCATTTTTTCTTTTGTTCATTTATTCTCTTTGATTTGGCATGTTTCCCAGTCATATTAGGCATGTGCACCAAGAATAGGCAAGCATCCACACAATAGACCATTAGCAAGCAGGAAACCTAGAAATATCGAGTTCCTCGGGCTTATGGGGGTGCCTAACCCTTCCCCATGCGCAATAAGAATCCTTATCCTCTCTCTAACCCGCATTGATTTGTGCATTACATCCATTAGGCACAGAGCTTGCATATGTTTTCTTCGCCTTGGTTTCTTTCAGATTTTTCCCTTTGTGATTGGTTTTCCTCGTCTTTCCATTAAAAGATTAGATGGTGACTCCTTTCCTTGTCCTTTCTTATCTTTCCTTGGTGTTTCCGAGCCCAATCTTCCTTTTCAGATTCATCATCTTTGTCGTGACCGTATCGGGACTCCTTATGTGCTTCCACGCATCGTAGGAGAGTCGTGTAGGGTTCCACTGGCATGGTCACAGTAACGCCCCTCATTTTCTACAATAATTTAAAACATATTAAATTACGAGAAAATTAAAGCCAAATAGTAAATATCTGACTACCAGGAACCTGTGTGTGCGGTTAGGAGACTCTAGACTATATGTACTATGCTAACCCTCTACATGCCTGCATATGCAAATCAAAAACATGAGGAAAAACGTATGAGTGACAAAAGTTACCTAGTACACACCCTAAGGAAAACCATGGAAAACAAAACTATAATTAATTTCCCTTTTAAATTCATTACGCAAACTATTTTCTCAAAACCTCACAAAACAGGCCAACACCAGCCAAAACCACAATCGAGGCTCCACTAGTGCAAAACCACAAGCAAAGGCCCTCAATGGCCAAAACCACACATAGTGAGTCGAGAAGCTTGACACCAGGCAACCAAACACTAGCCACAAGCAACCCATCGAAGAGCAACCAACGGTGTCTGCACTGCCACGACGTGCCACCCTGTGCAGGAGCCACGTCGTCCCGCGATTCTCCCACCTCGAGAACACTCACAAAGCCAACCCCTCCCTGAGAAGGTTGTCCTGTCTCTCAAGACGCTACCAACTACGGGGCACGTGTCCCACCCACACTGGCCACCATAGGGTAGGCCTCCTCACGGCGTCCTCCACACACGATACTCAGGAGGGAGTGTCATACCTCCACACCTGACGACACCCGAGCCTTAGTGTTCACAGTGATAGTAGGACTATCATACCTCCCCATCATGTCACAAGACACCTCAATCCGTGGATTACAATCCAAGCCTTGAGACGACAATCAAGGACTCTCATACCTCTAGGACTCGATGCCCTTTAGTCTCATGTATCTCTGCCCCCGACCTCAACCAAGGAGTCGTGCCCGACCACCCGAGAATGTAGTCACATTCCCTGTTCTCGACGACACAGTTCCACACTATCTTGGCCCGTGCACTGAAAACTAGGAAAACATTTTCCAAAACAAGCCAATCATTTCCTTGAAATCCATTTCCAAAACCATTTTTCATATTTTTGAAAATTCTTCCAAAACCTTGGTAAAACAGTGCATCAGGGGTCCTAGGGACCACCACTGACGGCCCACAATCCCTCTCAATGAGACAAAACATAGCAATCCAGAAAGCTCTTGGAAAACACATTTTAAAAACTTATTTGGGCCCAGATTCGACATGCCGAAAAATAGGTTTGGTATGTTGAAAATCCCTGGTTTGGTAGGTCAATTTAGATCGATCGACCGAATCAGGTCAACGGTCAACACTCAGGCCAAAATCGATATACTGAAACTAGTTTAGTCGACCGAAATCTCCTGATTCGTGCCACCGTCCAAAATCAGATGACCGAATTTCAACCAGAGGACCTAATTTGACAAGAAAACGACATACCGAAATAGTTCGGTATGTTGAATTCTACAAAAACAGAAAATGGCCCAAACCCTATAATCCGAAATCGCCCCAACTGGGACCTCTTATTGGACCCTATAAACAAGCACCAAAAATATTGCATAAAACATAAGATGTATGACCCTCGAGTCTACTTCAAATCCCAACAAAAAAAACTAGAATCCATTCACCAGGCATCAAGATATAAAATCACAAAGGCAAAAGGGTCAAAATGACCAAAAACACACCAACCGCCATAAATATCCATAAATGCCACAATAAATTCTCAGAAATTCTAAAAACATTAAATTTAGCCTAGATTACATGCATCCTAGGCATTTCTACCATTTTACATGGGGATACGTACCTGAAACCACCTCCAGTGACCTCCGGCCGACTCTAGTGAATTCCGGCCACACCGCACGACCACGGGAACACTCCACTCAAGCTCCACGCACCACCATGAGCCACCACCACGCCTCTGCTTCTCTCTCTTTCTCTCCGTTGACACGTGTGACCATGTCGGTGGAACCCTACATGACTCTCCTACGGTGTGTGGGAGAACACGAGGAGTCCCGATACGATCATGACAAAGATGATGAATCCGGAGAAGAAGACTGGGCTCGAAAATACCAAGGAAAGATAAAAACGAATAAGGAAAGGAGTCCCCACCTAGTCTTTTAATAGAAAGACGAGGAAAACCAAGCACAAAGGAAAAATCCAAAAAGAAACCAAGGCGAAGAAAACATATGCATGCTCCATGCCTAATAGATGTAATGCACAAATCGATGTGGGCCAGAGAAAGGGTAATGATTCTTGTTACGCATAGGGAAGGGGTTAGGCACCCCCATACGCCCGAAGAAATTAGTCTTTCTAGGTTTCCTACTCGCCTATTCTGAGTGCACATGCTTAAGATGACTGTGAAAACATGCCAAATCAAAGAGAAGAAATGAATAAAAAGAAAAAAAAGTTAATCTGAGGGAAAATGTAGGCATTGCAGATGCTGCTTTATTGTACGCCCTTGGGCGATGAGGAAAATCATGAAAATCGAGAATACTTGAAAAGCGTCACGTAAATTAGCAGAAACTTGAAGAAATCCGAGAAATCAAATTAGAGAAAATAATCTTCATTCGGGTCAATATTGGCATTATCAAGCTTGTTAATGTACGCCCTCGGGCAATGGAAAACCAAATCAAATCAACATCGTAAAAGTTAGAAAAAATCCGGGAAACAATAGGGAAATCAAGCTTGAAATGAGTTAGAAATGCGTGCTCGTTGCTAGGAAGAAAGCATGAAAAAATATGCATGAAAAAGAGCAACAAAATGTACAAAATGTAGGTGTGAGTGTAAAATGTAAATTCCAAGGGCTTTTGAATGAAAACTGAAATTCTAAGGCTAAATCATCAAAAATACATAGGAAAACACATTTTGTGTAATTTTAAAGAAATCTAGGGTCAAATGTGCAAAACTGTGCATTCTTGGTCAAATTCAAGATTCCTAGGGTTCAATATGCAATTTTGTCAGTAAAACATGTATTGAATGCAATTCTAAAGAAATTTAGGGTTAAATGTGCAAAAAAAGAGTTTATGCTTGAAAATAGGAAGTTTAGGGACTGTTACGCAATTTCTCCCTAGAAAATATGCATTCTGTGTGAAATCAGTAAAATTTAGGGGCTAAAATGCAATTCTTGAACACATCTGAGCAAATATTTGAATATCCAAGGTTTAATTTGTAATTCTGACAGAAAAACATGCATTCAGAACTATTTTAATGAAGCTCAAAGTTTCAAATGCAATTTTCTAGACTTAAAGATGAAATTAAAGTAAGTCAGGGGTTTTTATCAAACTTTAAAGCCTGGAAAACATTAATAAGAAAATTCAAGGGTACATTGCAATATTTCAGAAAAAATATTATTAAAAGAATTTAAAATCTATTGCAGGGACCTAAATGTTAGAGAAAAGGATCTATTTGTAAGAAAACAAAAGTATCAGAAGTTTTCTTAAAAGAAAATCTATTTTTTTTATTTTTTAGTAAAGAAAGCACAACTATCACCGGCAATGGGTCCTCACCGTCGACGACCGTCTGGGATGCCCTTACAGGGCATCCTGACCCCTGATCTGACATCAGAGCACCCCGGAAGCAAGAAGAGAAGAAGGGGAGAGATCCAACGGTTCTGATCCGGTGCCCGACTATCGGAGTTAGCCCCCCACTTCCCTCGCCGTCGACGACACTGTGGAAGAAGGGGACCATGGAGGCATTGGAGTGGTGGCTCTGGACTCCAAGATGCTTGGGGACATGGAGAGGAATGTTTTCCCCCTCTAGAGGCAAGAAACGGGCCATTTCTCTCAACCCTTGGTCTTGCCTACCTTTGCCGTTGTCTTCCTCGGTGAGCTTGGCTGCGAGGGCGATCTAGGGCACAAAGCGGGGTCTTGATTGCTCCGAAGTGTGGAGGAAGAATAGAGGATCATTCCTCAGGTCTTGGCGAGGTGCTGCGAAGGGTGGAGCGTCCGGTAGTGCTTCCTTACCAGTCGTCTTCTTTGGCGACGACGAAATGGAATGATTCTGGTGGGCTTCTACTGGAGGCTTGTAGAGGGATCGACGAGGCGTCCAGAGGATCGAAGAAGCTAGAGGAGCACCAAGGGGAGAGGATCGAGCACCTTGGGTCACAAATGGAATACTGGATTCGTTCCCCCACCTCCGTCACCGGAGAATAGCTCCAGTGACGCCTGAAGCCACGATTCTAGCCAGGGAAAACCTCTGGCTCTATTGGAATCGATCGGGGAAGGAGGAGGGAGACCTATGGAATCGAAATTGGAAGAAATTAAGGTCTAAAGGGCGCTTACCTAAGCTGGCAAGGGTGATGACTGCCGGAGCTCGCTGGAGATAGCTGGGGATGGCCTGAAACTCAGAATTTTCTCCTTCCCAAGCTTCCTCTCCCTTCCTAGACCTCTCTGGTTGCCTTGGTTGAGAGAAATAGCTTGGTGGCTCTCTTTTTTTATTTTTCCATGTTTTTTCTCTCCTTTTCTCCTCCTCTTTTCACTTGCAAATGGGGGTTATTTATAGGCTTGCAAATGGCTAGGGTTGTTAGAGTAGTTGGTTATGGTTAGTTAAAGGTTGTTGGAGGTTATTACAAGTTGTTATAGGTTGTTATGATAAAATGAGAATTGGTTAAGTTTGTTTAGGTGGTTAGAGATTGTTATAGGTTGTTATGGTGAAAATTGAAATTGGTTAAGTTTGTTTAGGTGGTTAGAGGTTGTTATAGGTTGTTATGGTGAAGGTGGGAATTGGTTATAAGTTGTTAGGGTTTGACATTAGGGTTTAGAGTTTGACCTAGTGTTAAGGGTTTGACTTGGGATTTTAATTAGGGTTTAAAGTTTAACCTAGGGTTTTACTTAGGGTTTTGATTAGTTTTGGATTTTGGATTTGATTTAGGTTTTGATCTAGGGTTTAGGGTTTAGTTTAAGGTTTGAAATTAGGGTTTAGGGTTTGACCTAGGGTTTTAATTAGGTTTTTGATTAGTTTTGGATTTTGGATTTGATTTAGGTTGGCTTTAGGGTTTTAAGGTTAACTTTAGGGTTTTGAACTAGTTTTAGGGTTTAGTGTTGGGGTTTAGGTCTAGGCTTAGGATTTTGAGTTTGATTTTAGTTAGTTTTAGAGTTTAAGGTCTTATTGCAAGCATATAAGGTGTCTACAGCGCGTGAAAGACGGGAATAGAGGAGGCAGGGGAGGATGGAAGAAAGGAGAAGGCGGGTGGAGAAGGAGGAATGGGGAGGAAGGGAAGGGAAGGTGGGGAAGAGGAGAAGTGCGCCCGAGGAGGAGGTGAAAAGAAGAATAAAGAAGGAGAAGACAGCGACGAGCGGCAGGGGAGTGTGGTGCAGCTTATAAAGCTTGCGCACGCAGTAGGTGGGAGTGTGCTTACCTGCATGTCTCAACCACCGACACATTGTACGAGCACACCAGCCACTCAGCCCAACCACTGGCCACAACAATCGGCCCATGGCACGGGCCCCACATGAACCCCACACCCAGGCCCCACACATATAGTGCCACAATGCATAGTGCCAACCAAGAACAGGGACACGCAAATAGAAGCCAACCCACGAGGCCCAAGCCCAAAAGCACAAAACCACATAACAAGCCTCAAAACAGTAACACCCGTTCAGGAATAAAATTCATAAAAAATTAAATAATTACAAAATGAATTTTATGAGTGTTACATCCTAACTCCCTTAAAAGAAGGTTTCGCCCTCGAAATCACTAGGCAAAAAGTTATGGGTACTGGGTTAGGATGACTTCCTCACCCTCCCACATGACCTCCTCGGCTCTATGATGCCACCACCGCACCAAAACCAGTGGAATCACCTTGTTCTGTAGCACCTTCTCCTTGCGGTTCACAATCTTAACGGCATCCTCCACAAAGGATAGATCTTCCTAGAGCCCTTCTGGCTGAACTGGGATCACATGAGAAACGTCAGCCAGACACTTCCTCAGCATGGAGACATGGAATACATCATGCATGGATGACATCTCTAGTGATAGATCCAACCGATAAGCGACCTTACCGATCCTCTGGGTGATCTGGTATGGGCCAATATAGCAGGGACTCAGCTTGCCACGCTTCCCGAACCTCACGATTCCCTTGGTCGACGACACCTTCAAAAACACATAGTCTCCCACCAGAAACTCCAGCGGTCTCCGTCTCCTGTCTGCATAGCTCTTCTGTTGACTCTGTGCAGCCAACAGCCTGCTACGGATAAGATCCACCTTGTCCGCATACAGCTGCACAAGTTCTGGACCAATCAACTGACGCTTGCCCACTTCACTCCAGCAAACCGATGATCTGCATGGCCTACCGTACAAAGCTTAGTACGACGCCATCCCGATGCTCGAGTGATAACTATTATTGTTGGCGAACTCAATCAACGGCAAGTGGTCCTCCCAACTCCCTTGAAAGTCTAAGGCACATGCTTTGAACGTATCCTCCAGCGTCTAAATAATCCTCTCTGTCTGACCATCTGACTGAGGATGAAATGCTGTGCTATAGTTGAGTACGGTGCCAAAGGCCTCCTGCAGAGTTCTCCAAAACCTCAAGGTGAACCTCGTGTCTTCGTCCGGCACAATGGACATCGGAACACCATGCAGCATCACCACCTCGGAGACATACAACTCTGCTAGGTGGTGCATCGGAAGCTTCGCCCGAATGGCCAGGAAGTGAGCAGACTTGGTTAGTCGATCCACTATCACCCACACGATGTTGTTCTCCCTCTGTGTCCGCGGCAAACCAGTCACGATGTCCATCGAGATGTGCTCCCACTTCCACATAGAAATATCCTACGTTTGCAAGGTCCCTCCAGGTTTCTGGTGCTTTTCCTTGACCAACTGGTTGGTAGTACACCTCGCCACATGGTCAGCAACATCTCTCTTCATGCCAGGCCACCAAAAATTCCACTTTAGGTCTCGGTACATCTTCGTACTCCTAGGGTGAATGGTGTTCCTAGACCGATGCGCTTCATCCAGCAACCTCTATGTGGCCTTCTCATGCTGGGGCACATATAGACGCATATCATACCTCAGCTCTCCATTTGCCCCAACAGAGAAATGAGGCTCTCTAGCAGCCTCCAGCTTCTCAAACACAGCCTGAACAAACGGATCCAGCTGTTGATAGGTGACAATAAACTCTAACAGCTTCGAGTGAATAGACAAGTTGGCCACCCAGACACCAACCGTTCCCCGAGCTTGCCACTTCGGTCTGCAGCTCACTAGTTCCTCCAACATGGTCCACTCCTTGACCATCAGGCTCGCCATCACATGCGTACGCCAACTCAAGGCATTAGCAACCACGTTGGCCTTGCCAGGATGGTAGGACAGGCTGAAATCATAGTCCTTCAAATACTCCACCCAACGGTGTTGCCTCAGGTTGAGGTCCCTCGACGTGAAGATATACTTCAGGCTCTGATGATCGGTGAAGACCTCAAACTGCTCCCCATAGAGATTGTGTCGCTAGAGCTTGAAAGCGAACACTACGGCAGCCATCTCCAAATCGTTGGTCGGGTAGTTCTTTTCATGTTCCTTCAGTTGGCACGAAGCATATGCGATGACATTGCCATGCTGCATCAGAACACACCCTAACCCAACGCCACTAGCATCACTATACATAGTGAAGCCACCTCTTCCAAAAGGCAGAGTCAACACAGGGGTAGAAACCAGACGAGACTTCAGCTTTTGGAAACTTGCCTTACAATTCTGGTCCCAGCAAAAAGGAACACCCTTCCTGGTCAACTCTGTCAATGGTGTGGCTATGGAGGAGAAATCCCTGATAAACCTCCTATAATAGCCCACTAGACCCAAGAAACTCCTGATCTCTGTCATAGTCTTGGGTCGCTCCCAACTACTCACCGCCTCAACTTTGGCCGGATCCACACTGATGCCTTCTCCAGAAATCAAATGGCCAAGGAACATGACTTCACTCAGCTAGAACTCACACTTGGAGAATTTGGCGTACAGCTGATGATGCCTCAGAGTATCCAAAACCGCCCTTAGGTGCAAGGCGTGAGTCTCAACATCCAGGGAGTAGACCAACACATCATCAACAAAAACCACAACGAACTGATCTAGAAAAGGGCTGAAAATCATGTTCATCAGATCCATAAAAGCAGTCGGTGCATTAGTCAAGCAGAAAGGCATGATCGTGAACTTGTAATGCCTATATCGCGTCCAGAAAGCAGTCTTCTGAATGTCTGAGTCTCGTATCCTCAACTGGTGATATCCTGACCTCAGATTAATCTTCAAGAACAACGATGCAGACTGCAACTGGTCGAACAGGTCATCAATGCGGGGTAGGGGATACTTGTTCTTCACCGTGATCTGGTTCAGCATCCAATAGTCTATACATAGTTGGAGTGAACCATCGATCTTGTGGACGAACTAGACAAGCGCACCCCACGGAGACACACTCAGCCTGATAAACCACTTGTGTAGCAACTCCTGCAACTGAGTCTTGAGCTCTCGCAATTCCGTTGGCGCCATGCTATAAGAAGGCTTCGACACAGCACCAGAACCGGGGATTAGATTGATCGAGAACTCTACTTCCCTGTGAGGTGGCATACTAGGTAAATTGTCAAGGAAAACGTCGGGATATTCACACACCACAGAGATGTTGTGAACACCCAACTCAGGAGAAGTGGAGGTAACTATACTAGCTAGATACCCCACGCAACCCTTGACCAAAGACTTATAAGCCTTCAGAGCTAAAATGACAAGCTTAGGCTCACCTTGACACCCACCTTGCACAAAGAAAGATCCATCCTCAGGAGACCCAAAATAAACTCTTCTTCGAGCACAGTTGATCAAAGTGGACTGTTGCGCTAACCAATCGATGCCAAGTATCATATCGTACTCCTGCATGTCCATCATGATCAGGTTGGCATCGAACTCTCTGCTATTAAGCATCAAGTCGACAGACCGTAGATACTTCCGTGCCAAACTCTACTCCCCCAGTAGCATCACCACCTTGAGATGAAAGGCTACTCTAGCTGGTCTCTCTCCCAACTCTACCGCGAAAGACTCAGAGATAAAGGAGAAAGAACTCCCTGAGTCAAACAACACTTTGGCCATCCGGTCAGCCACAATAAAAGAACCTAATGGCCAAACAAAACAACACCACACATCCATTCAATCAGGCAGATGTCCATATTACAAAAGGGATTACAACATATCTCAGAGGGTTACAGAACCAACTATTCATCCTTACCCTCAACAACATCTCCCGAAGACCTTGCGCCTGGAGCTACAATAGTGAACACCCATCCCCTAGTCGGCTACTGTAACGCCCTTCTTGCCTTCATAGGCGGTTTTGGACAGGATCTCTGAATGTGTCCTGCCTTCCCACAATTATAGCACACCATAGAGGCCAAAGGCTGTTGAGGATGAGGACAATATGTAGCGATGTAGCCCACCTGACCATAGTTGAAGCACTGGTTCCCACTGGGAGCACTGGACCCTGTCTGACTGAGGCAAGCTCCGCTACCCCTAGCAAAACTCCACCGGCCCGTAGATGAAACACTGGACCTCGCCTTCTGCTTCTTCTCAAAGCTACCTAAGCTACTGGTACTTGGAGGACAGGAGAAAGAGAACTGGGAGGTAAAAAAAGACTTACTCTTCTCCTTGGGATGACTCTCCAAAAACTTCCGATGCTCCACCTCGAAGTGGTAAGCCATCCCAACAATGTCCTCTACAGTCTAGTACCTACAGCCCATCACCTTCACCGGTAGCCTAGGGTTCAAGTCATCCAGAAACCTCTGCGCCCTTTCCTCCTTAGACTCATAGGCAGGAGCAAAGCGTTCCAAGCAGACGAACTCAGTCTCACACTCGAGCACAGACATCGTGCCCTACTCCAGACTCCGGAAATCTCGACGAAGCTGCTCCTTCACATGCGTGGGAAAATACTTGTCATAAAAGGCCGCCTTTAAATCCTTCCACTGGATGCTAACAGGGACTGAGTCTGTGAACTTCAGCTGCCTTACAGACTTTCACCACCTATCTACCTCACCATCCAGTAGGTAGGTCGTCAGTCGCACCCAACGATCCTCCAGGCACGCCATGCTCTCCAGCATCTTCACCAGCTTCTCCAACCAGGCCTCGCTCTCCTCAGCACTGACCTTACCCTTGAATGATGGCAGACGAAGCTTCGTGAACTGGTTCAGCCACGAGTCGCCCGACGGCTCACTAGCACTACTCTTGCTGAATGCATGAGAGATCTCGTGTGCCAAACTCCTCAGTTCTGCATGAATAGCTTTTCATCTGCTTACGTCCTCTTAGGACTTGGTCTCCTCGATAGGGGCCTTGCCCTTCCGACCACGAGGAGGCATCCTACAGAGAAAGGCAAAATGCTTGCACCATAGACAAAGCAACAACCAAAAAACCATGGTGAAAAATCAAGTGCAAACTCTACTATGCATGCAAAACCTACGGAGTCTCTAGACCGGACACCCTAGGTGTAGTGCAACCTAAGGAACCTGGAGGTCTAATACCAAAACTGCAACGTCCCTCATTTTCCACAATAATTTAAAACAAATTAAATTACAGGAAAATTAAAGCCAAACAGTAAATATCTAACTACCAAGAAGCTATACGTGCGGCTAGGAGACTCCAGACTATAAGCACTACGCTAACCCTCTACATGCCTACACCCACAAACCAAAAACACGAGGAAAAATGTATGAGTGACAAAAGTCACCCAATACGCACCCTAAAGAAAACCACAAAAAACAAAACTACAATTAATTTTCCTTTTAAATTCATTTCGCAAACTATTTTCTCAAAACCTCACAAAACAGGCCCATACCGGCCAAAACCACAATCGAGGCTCCATTAGCCCAAAACCACAAGCAAAGGCCCTCAATGGCCAAAACCACACATAGTGAGTCAGGAAGCACGGTGCCTGGCAACCAAACACTGGCCGCAAGCAGCCCAACTAAGAGCAACCAACGGTGTCTACACTGCCACGACGTGCCACCCTATGTAGGAGCCGCATTGTCCCGCGATTCTCCCATCTCGAGAACCCTCATAAAGCCAACCCCTCCTTGGGAAGGTTGTCCTGTCTCTTAGGATGCTACCAGCTACGGGGCATGTGTCCAACCCACACTATCCACCACAGCAGATGCCTCCTCACGGAGTCCTCCACACACGGTGCTCAGGAGGGAGTGTCATACCTCCACAATCGACGACACTCGAGCCTCAGTGCTCACAGCGATAGCAGGAGTATCATACCTCTCCATCATGCCACAAGACTCCTCAATCCATGAACTACAACCCTAGCCTTGAGACGACAGTCAAGGAGTCTCATACCTCTAGGACCTGACTCCCCTCAACCTCAAGTATCTCGGCACCCGACCTCAACTAGGGAGTCGGGCCCGACCACCTGAGAATGTCGTCACATTCCCTAGTCCCGACGACATAGTCCCACATTGTCTTGGCCTGCACACAAGAAAAACCAGGAAAACATTTTCCAAAACAGGCCAACTATTGCCTTAAAATCCATTTTCAAAACCATTTTTCATATCTTTGAAAATTCTTCCAAAACCTCGGCAAAACGGCGCATTAGGGGTCCCAAGGACCACTATTGACGGCCCACAATCCCTTTTAATGGAACAAAACACAGCAATCCAGAAAGTCCATGGAAAACACATTTTATAAACTTATTTGGACCCAGATTCGACATGCCAAAAAACAGGTTTGGTATGCCGAAAATCTCTAGTTCGGTAGGTCGATCTAGATCGGTTGATCGAATCAGGTCAACGGTCAACACTCAGGCCAAAATCGGTATACCGAAACTGGTTTGGTCGACTAAAATCTCCTGATTCGGGCGATCATCCAAAATTGGACGATCGAATTTGGACCAGAGGACCTAATCTGATAGAAAAATGGCATACTGAAGTAGTTCGGTATGCTGAATTCTATAAAAACAGAGAACGGCCCAAACCCTACAGTGTGAAATCACCTCAACTGGGACCTCCGATCGGACCCCCTAAACAAGTACCAAAAATTTTAGATAAAACATAAGATGTAGACCCTCGAGTCTACTCCAAATCCTAACAAACAAAACTAGAATCCATTCAACATGCATCAAGATATAAAATTGCAAAGGTAGTGTTAGAAATATCTTTGGTTATTTTGATGATTACATACAAATGTAATTAATTGTTGTAAACTTATACTTAGAAAAATGATTAAAGCTGTTAAAGACAAAAATCATATATTCTTTAAGATTCTCAGTTCATATCAAAAACGGCATACCGAAGAAATTTTGGCATACCGTTCAGACAAAAACGGCATACCGTAAGAGAAACGGCATACCGAGTTAGGGAAAAACGGAACATGCGTCAGAAGAAACGGTACACTCATCGACCTTCCGATTCCAAGAAGACGAAAAGCAAATCGGCATACCGAAGAAAAAACGGCATACCGAATCAGAAGAAAACGGAACATGAGTCGGAAATCCGAAGAGTGGAGGAATTAAAGAAAGATGCAGAAATGGCATACCGATAGAAAATGGCATACCATTTCAGGAGAAATCGGTATACTGAAATAAAAACGGCATACCGAATTGACCGTAAAATGTAGATTGAAAGACAAAATGGCACACCGAAGGACAAAACGGCATACCGAAGGACTAGCCGTTTGTGACCGTTATTGTGGTCGTTAGACACAATTGATGAAGGTCTCTTGGCTATAAATAGGACTCATTTATGCCTCCTTAAAGACAGACATTGAATAC
>JAMKQA010032323.1:0-11157 GCA_024699735.1 Posidonia australis
ACCCTATAAATGAATGAAAAAGATGGTTTTATGTGGTTTTGGGCATGAGACCCAATTTATGACTTTAAGCATGGTTTTCATGGCTTGAGTTGGGACCCCAGTGGAGGGTCAAGTGTTGCAAGGAAATAGAGTCCTACAACGAGAAGAATGTAATGAAATGAGAAATGGTTTTGAAAGGGAACACTGATAATGTGGTTGCCGAGCTCATAGCTGTGTACGCTAAGCCTGGGTTTTCATAGCTAGTTGTTCGGGTCACTGACGGTGTAGGCTGAGCCTGGATCGTTGTACCTAGTTGTTCAGGTCACCGAGCTTGTAGCGGTGTAGGCTAAGCCTGGGCTTTTGAGCCTTGTTGTTCGGGTCATTGATGGTGTAGGCTGAGCCTGGGTCATTGGACCTAGTTGTTCGGGTCACCGACTAGGGCGTCAGACAAAGACGTATCCCCGTGCACTTATGAAAATGAAATTGAGGCTGGTTGGCTGGGGCGGTGACATCCCGCACGGGGAATTTCATCGCGGCAGTGCAGGAAGGTAAGGGAAGGATGTCCTCGCCTACTGCTTGTGTGCCTGGTTACCCCTGATTCAAGGTAACAACAGTAAAGAAAAGTGGAAATGAATAAAGAAAGAGAAATGTGATTTGGTCAAGATTGGACTGATGAAATGGTCCAAAAATCCTAAAAAGAAATGATGATGTTTTAACCAGTTGCCAGCCAGTGTTTATGATTTGGTTTTGTGCCCAATGGAGCATTGTGTTTTAGGCTAGATCTGGTCAGAAATGTGAAGTTGAAAGCGTGTTTTGGGAAGATATCCCAAATATTGAAAAGGGAAATGTTTAGGAAAATGAATTCCAATAGGTTTTTGAAAGAAATGTAAAGGAATGTTTTGAAAGAAAAAAAAAGTGGTTTTGGAATGAATTTCCAAATGTTTTGAGAAAAGAAAAGGAAACATGGCTTTTGAAAAAGTATGGATTGGGATTGAATTCCCAAGTGATTGTTTAATAAAGAAAGGATGATTTTCAGAAAGAGAAAACCAAGTTTTTAAAAAATGATAAAAATGAGATTTATGGTTTTACCGAGGTTTTGGAGGTTTGTATGTTTTGGGGCACGTACTGGGTGACTTTGATGTCACTCACGTGTGTTATTTGGTTTTCAGGTGCAGACTGCGTGCAGTTGAGTTCCAGTGCAGGAGTTGGAGCTTCTAGTCGCACATTATGATCCTAAGGGTGAGCCTTAGTTACAGTTATTTGACGTTTCTGTAATTAGTGTAATTATGCTTGATATTGTGTTATGGTAGCGTGCTTGGGATCGGGGCATTACAGAGTGGTATCAGAGCTAAGGTTACACCTAGAGCACCAGCTTATTAATGTCCGGTCTTGTGGCTCCCTAGGGCAGCACACTAGTGATTCATGCACTTGAAACTTTAGATTGTTGTGTTTTGTGGTGCTGGCAGGAAGATGTCTCCCCAAGGCCGCAGTCGTGGCAAGACCCCTGTATCTGACTTCGAGACGGGAGAGGGTAGTGCTTGAAGGGGGATGAGATGGGAATTTGGTGAGATGATGCATGGATTCGCCCAGTCCTTTGGCAGTAGTAGCAAGGATGAGGCGAAGGGAGACCTGTGGATCAAGCAGTTCCGCCAGCTTGGCATGCCGACCTTTGATGGGCACGCCACTCCTGAAGAGTGTGAGGCTTGGTTCCTGGAAGTGGAAAAGATCCTTGAGGGGATAGAGTGTCTAGCAGAGAAGTGGGTCTGGATCGCAGCTTTCCAACTCAAAGGTGCTGCTGATCAGTGGTGGAGGACAGTGCGCCGCACCAAATTCCCGAACGCAGGCCTGATGATGATCTCTTGGGATGAGTTCCGAGGGGTGTTCTATGAGAGGTTTTTCCGTGGGCATGAGAGGGACAAGCTGGACAGAGAATTCAGGAACCTAAAGCAGGGTAGCCTGTCTGTGGCTGAGTATGAGTCGTCCTTCCTTCGGCTAGAGAAGTTCTCTCAGGCTGCAGTTTCTGAGAAGAACAGAGCCAAGAGATTTGTGGAGGGACTGAACCCGGTGCTGAGATCCAGAGTTATTGGCTTCAGATGCCAGACTTTAGCAGAGGCTGTTGAGCTTGCCAGCCGCTATGAGGATGATCGTAGGCTATTTCAGGAAGCGTATCCCAAGAAGGAAATAGGGAGAAAGTCTGTCTCTCGACCTTCGTTTCTCGACCGTCTATGGCGGGAGCGCCAAGTTCTGGGAGCTCTGGCAGCTCTGAGAAGAAGCGGAAGCAACGGCCTACGTCGGGTAGAGAAGAGCGTTTGGGTTTCAGCCATGCTGGGTCTAGCAGTGGCCCACAGATGGGACCGTGCCATGTCTATGGCAAGATGGAACATGTAGCCGTGCAATGTTGGCAAAGGCAAAGGAATTTGGACAGAGTAGTCTACTACAACAGTGGAAAGTCCGGACATTACCAAAAGGGCTGTCCCTGTCAGCCAAAGCCAGCGAGTGATGTGCCACGTCAGCCTACCTAGGGGAGAGTGTTCTCCATTACTGCCCCAGATGTTGGTCCATCTGGAGATGTGGTAGAAGGTGAGAATTAGCACGGTTGTATTTGATGAGTCCTGTCCTGTAATAATAGATCCTATGTGTAATTGACACTATTCCTTATTATGATTATGGTTATGGTGTGTTGATTATAGGATCTTTCCTTGTGGCTGATCGGATGGCCTGAGTCTTATTCGACTCTGGGAGCTCATTTTCTTTTGTCTCCGAGTCGTTTACGCTTGAGATCGGGACTAGGCCAACTAGGTTGGCATTCCACCTAGATGTGGTCACTCCATTGGGCGAACACAATCTGGCGTGGAGGTATTTGAGACCGGTTGATATTCAGCTGGGGGACAGGAGTTTTCATGCCAGCTTGATCCTAATGGATATGCAGGATTTTGATGTTATCCTAGGGATGGATTGGCTGGCGCAACATTCAACTGTGATAGATTGTGCCAAGAGGAGAATTCTGGTAGAGTGTCCAAGCCAAGGCTGGTGTATGATACAAGGCGCCAGACTGGGTGAGCCTAGGAAAGTGATTTCTGCTCTCAAGGCCTATCATCATCTGGCGAGAGGCAGTGTGGGCTATTTGGCCTGTGTGACAGTTTCTACTTTGCCTGTGGTCAAGATTCAAGACTTGCCTGTGGTGAGGGAATATCCTGATGTCTTTCCAGAGGAATTACATGGAATGCCACCGCACAAGGAAGTGGAGTTTGCGATTGATTTCATGTCGGGATCAGGTCCTATTTCTAAGGCTTCGTACAGGCTAGCTCCTGCAGAGCTAAGGGAGCTTCGGAATCAGCTACAAGAAATGATGGATAAGGGATTCATTCGTCCCAGTGTTTCACCTTAGGGAGCACCGGTTCTATTTGTGAAGAAGAAGGATGGTTCACTTCGGCTCTGTATAGATTACCGAATGTTGAACCAGATCACTGTTAAGAACAAGTATCCACTGCCTAGGATCGACGATTTGTTCGACTAGTTGCAAGGGGCATCGGTGTTTTCCAAGATAGACTTGAGATTTAGATACCATCAGTTGAGAATTAGTGAGCCAGATGTGCAGAAGACAGCTTTTCGCACCCGTTATGGACATTATGAGTTTTTGGTTATGCCATTCGGGTTGATGAATGCTCTGGCTGCCTTTATGGACCTAATGAATAGAGTGTTCCAGCCCCATTTGGACCAGTTTGTGGTTGTTTTTGTGGATGATGTTTTGGTGTATTCTCTAGATGTTTAGACCCACCGAAGGCACTTGAGGATCGTACTGGAGATGTTGAGGCAGCATCAGCTTTATGCCAAGTTCTCCATGTGCGAGTTTTGGCTGGAAGAGGTGTCTTTCCTTGGTCATATTATTTCAGGAGAAGGCATCAAGGCAGATCCAGCCAAAGTGGAAGCTATGAGCAGCTAGGCTAGACCGAAGACAATGACTGAGATTAGAAGTTCTCTCGGCCTAGCAAGATATTATAGGAGATTCATTCAGGATTTCTCCAAGATTGTTGCACCATTGACCAGTAAGGAAGTGCACTTTGCCTAGGATTGGCTGTGCGAGGAGAGCTTCAATGAGTTGAAGGCTCATCTAGTATCGGCCCCGATTTTGACTTTGCCCTCTAGGAGTGGCGGTTTTACAGTCTACAGTGATGCCTGTGGGACTGGTTTGGGGTGTTTGCTGATGCAGCATGGTAGGGTGGTGGCGTATGCCTCGCGCTAGCTGAAAGATCATGAGAAGAATTATCCCACCCATGATTTAGAGATGGCTACAGTTTTGTTTGCCTTGAAGATTTGGAGGCATTATCTATATAGCGAACAGCTTGAGGTGTACACAGATCACAAGAGTCTGAAGTACATCTTTACTCAGAAGGATTTGAACATGAGATAGAGGCGCTGGGTGGAGTATATTAAGGATTATGATTTCAGTTTGTCCTATCACCTAGGGAAGGCTAATGTAGTTGCAGATGCTCTAAGCAGACACGCTCATGTGATGGCTAGTCTTATGATCCATGAATGGGAATTGTTGGAGGGACTAGTGGAATGCAGGCCTCGGAGGCAATCTCAGGGACCCTCTAGGGTAGTGCTGGCTAACTTGTCTGTTTGCCTGAAGATGATCGAGGCCATTGTCACAATTGAGTCTGATATCTGGAGGAAGCTAGAAGCTGGTAATGCCCCTCATTTTTCAGTAGGGGTAAATGGTGGGTTGAGGTCTAACTTGAGATTATATGTACCTCAGATAGAGGAAATCAAGAATAGTTTGTTGGATGAAGCCCACTGCTCTAGATACTCTATTCATCCAGGTAGCACCAAGATGTATAAAGACCTGAAGAGGAACTTTTGGTGGCCTGGGATGAAGAGATTGCTGAGTATGTGACGAAGTGTGCAACCTGCCAGATGGTGAAGATAGAGTACTAGAAGCCCGGAGGGACTTTGTAACCTCTGCACATTCCAGTATGGAAATGGGAAGATGTGTCGATGGACTTTGTAATGGGTTTGCCACGAACCCGAAGAAAGAATGTATTGTGTGGGTGATAGTGGATCGCCTCACAAAATCGGCACATTTCCTGTCAATGAGGGTGAATCTTCCTTTGGCAAAATTGGCAGAGTTGTATGTGGTAGAGATTGTGAGATTGCATGGTGTCCCAGTGTCTATTGTGTCTGACAGAGACACGAGGTTTACATTGAGATTTTGGGGAGCTCTACAGGAGGCTTTTGGCATAGTGTTGAATTTTAGCATTGTTTTCCACCCCCTGACGGATGGCCAGACAGAGAGGACCATCCAAACACTAAAGGACATGTTGAGGGCTTGCGTCTTGGACTTTGGTGGTAGCTAGGAGGATCATTTACCTTTGATTGAGTTTGCATATAATAACAGTTACCACGCCAGTATTCGTATGGCACCATATGAGGCATTGTATGGCAGACCCTGCAGGACACCCACATGTTGGAGTGAGGTGGGTGACAGACAGTTAGTTGGGCCCGAGATCGTACAGTCGTACGAGGGCAAGGTGGATTTGATCAAGAAGAGGTTGTTGTCTGCCCAGAGTCGGCAGAAGTGCTATGCTGATAGGAGACGGAGACCTCTGGAATTCGAGGTAGGAGACTTCGTTTTCCTGAAGGTGTCACCAACCAAGGGTGTAATGTGGTTCGGTAGGAGAGGTAAGTTGAGCCCTAGATATATCGGATCGTATCTGATTACCAAGAGGGTTGGTGAGGTGGCTTACAGACTAGATCTGCCTACAGAGTTGGCCGATGTACACAACACCTTCCATGCGTCGATGTTGAGGAAGTGTTTGGCCGATGCATCCCAGGTGACACCAGTGCAGCAAGAGGAGCTGCGGGAGGACTTGACTATGGTTAATAATGTAGTTCAGATACTGGATAGGAAAGAGCAAGTCCTCAGGAATAGAGTGATTCCATTGGTGTTAGTTTAGTAGCAACACCATGGTACAAAGGAGGCCACCTGGGAACGCGATGAGATGGACATCCAAAGATAGTACCCCTACTTGTTTTGTTAGAGCTGAATTTCGAGGACGAAATTCTTTTAAGGGGGGGTAGGATGTGACATCAGGGCCTGATTATCCATTTTTATTTGTAAACCATGTAATTAATTGTTATATTGCTTAATTGGTTTATTAATGGATAATCTGTTGTTTCTTGTTTATGTGAGCTTGTGGTTGGTTGTTTGTGCCCCTGTTTGTGATTTGGGACCTATGTGGAGTCTGGTTTGAGGATGCACAGTTGTCTCGGTTGGTGTCCCTGTCTTTTCTTCATTTTTCTCTCCTTCTTTTTCTCCTTTCCCCTTTTTCTCTCTCTCACAAGCCATGCCCTTCCACCTCTTTCCCCGTCTTCTTCTTCCTCTTCTTCCACCCGTGCCACCAGCGACGGAGACTCGTGCCTTCCCGTCCCTTCCGACAGGATGGATGGCCGGCGCCAAGTGAGTGGTGGTGGAGATAAAGAGAGGGAGGCAGGAGTGGGTAGAGGGGGAGCCTGGAGAGAAAGGAAAGGAAGAGAAGAGAGGAAGCTGAGGCACGAGCTAGTCAAAGGTGGTAAGCCGCTCGTGGGTTCCACCGGCCAAGGATGTTCGCTAGAGTGCAGGGAGAGTCGCTGGGCAACTAAGCTAGGTACGCGACTCCTTTCCCTTCCTCCGTTTAGTTTTTATTAAGGATGGGCTAATTGCATGAAAATTAAGAGAAATGCATGTTAAATTGTAGAAAAATCATGAAATGAATGGGAATGTGATGTATGGCATGAGAATGTTGAGATCATGCAGTTAGAATTGATGTTTGTGGGGAGAATGTGATTTTGTGGTTGAAGGCTACAGTAGTCGTTCTTGAGCCCCTTACCCATGTGATTTTCATTTGAACTGTGTAGTAGATGGAATCATGAATGGTTTGAGGGGTTTTGAAGTAGACTTGACGGTCTACACCCCATGATTTTATGGAAATTGTTGGTGAATGTTTGGGGGGTCCGATCGTGACTCCCACTTGGGGTGATTTTTTACTACCTAGAAAGGGGTGTGCCCTATCTACGAGGAATTTGGTATATCGAATTTATTCGTTATGCCGAAATCCTAGTAGATTAAGTCAGAAAACTAGGGTTCGGTAGACCAAAATTCCACGGTCGACTGAAACAAGAGGTTTCGGCATACTGAAAATTTTCGGTATACTGAAACAGGGAATTTCAGAATACCGAATTGAAAATTCGGTATGCCGTTTTTGCCCTAAACTTGGGATGTTAAAATGTGAATTTTAATGAATGTTAAATGGTTTTCATAGTATGGTGGGTTTATATGAATGATGTTTCCTTATGTAATGACATGGAGGCATGTGGAACACCAAACAAATGGATTTGGATGTGATTTTGTGTTTGGGACACTATAAATGAATGAAAAAGATGGTTTTATGTGGTTTTGCGCATGAGACTCAATTTATGACTTTAAGCATGGTTTTCATGGCTTGAGTTGGGACCCCAGAGGAGGGTCAAGTGTTGCAAGGAAATAGAGTCCTGCAACGAGAAGAATGGAATGAAATGAAAAATGGTTTTGAAAGGGAACACTGATAATGTGGTTGCCGAGCTCATAGTGGTGTAGGCTGAGCCTGGGTTTTCATACCTAGTTGTTCGGGTCACCGACAGTGTAGGCTGAGCCTAGGTCGTTGTACCTAGTTGTTCGGGTCACCAAGCTCGTAGCGGTGTAGGCTGAGCCTGGGCTTTTGAGCCTAGTTGTTCGGGTCATTGACGGTGTAGGCTGAGCCTGGGTCATTGGACCTAGTTGTTCGGGTCGCCGACTGGGGCATCAGACAAAGACATATCCCCGTGCACTTATGAAAATGAAATTGAGGCCGATTGGCCGGGGTGGTGACATCCCACACGGGAAATTTCATCGTGGCAGTGCAGGAAGGTAGGGGAAGGATGTCCTCGCCTACTGCTTGTGTGCCTGGTTACCCCTGATCAAGGTAACAACAGTAAAGAAAAGTGGAAATGAATAAAGAAAGAGAAAAGTGATTTGGTCAGGATTGGACTGATGAAATGGTCCAAAAATCTTGAAAAGAAATGATGATGTTTTAACCAGTTGCCAGCCAGTGTTTATGATTTGGTTTTGAGCCCAATGGGGCGTTGTGTTTTAGGCTGGATCTAGTCAGAAATGTGAATTTGAAAGTGTGTTTTGGGAAGAAATCCCAAATATTGAAAAGGGAAATGTTTAGGAAAATGAATTCCAAAAGGTTTTTGAAAGAAATGTAAAGGAATGTTTTGAAAGAAAAAAAAAGTGGTTTTGGAATGAATTTCCAAATGTTTTGAGAATAGAAAAGGAAACATGGCTTTTGAAAAAGTATGGATTGGGATTGAATTCCCAAGTGATTGTTTAATAAAGAAAGGATGATTTTCAGAAAGAGAAAACCAAGTTTCTAAAAATTGATAAAAATGAGATTTATGGTTTTACCGAGGTTTTGGTGGTTTGTATGTTTTGGAGCGCGTACTGGGTGACTTTGATGTCACTCACGCGTGCTATTTGGTTTTCAGGTGCAGACCGCATGCAGTCGAGTTCCGATGCAAGAGTTGGAGCTTCTAGCTGTACATTGTGATCCTGAGGGTGAGCCTTAGTTACAGTTATTTGACGTTTCTGTAATTAGTGTAATTATGCTTGATATTGTATTATGGTAGCGTGCTCGGGTTCGGGGCGTTACAAAACTAGATATTAGCACCAAGCAATCTATTCCTCAAGCTCTTCTTTTAGAATTCAATCCTACCCCCACTTATTTTACCCAAGCCTCTAAATGCCAGAATGGAGGGCAGCAATAGACTTTGAATTCAATGCTCTTGAAGAACAGCAAACCTGGATTCTAGTTCCCTTTCAACAAGGGATGAATGTTGTGGGATGTAAATGGATGTATCGCACTAAACTCAACTCAGATGGTAGCTTGAGTAAGCACAAAGCTCAACTGGTTGCTAAATGATTCCATCAGCAACTAGGGTAGACTTTATTGAAACTTTCAATCCTATGGTGAAACACTCTACAATAAGGGTAGTGTTTGCTATTACTGTAAGCAAGAATTGGTTTCTTAAGCAATTAGATGTTGAATGTGCTTTATGTCATGGCAATTTATAGGAGAATGTCTACATGGCACAACCACAAGCGTATATTGATCCGTTAAAGAGCACATATGTCTGTAAAATGCAAAAATCCATTTATGGATTAAGACAGGCTCTAAGATCTTGGTACACCAAATTTTCATCTAAACTTCAGGAGCTTGGCTTCAAAATTGCAGTCTTAGATCCTTCTTTATTTGGTTATCACCAACATGAAACCACCACTTACTTATTGTTGTATGTTGATGATATAATTCTCACAAGTAATAACGATGGCTTTATTTCTAAGTTAATACTGACTTTAAACTCTGATTTTAAGATGAAGGATTTAGGTGCTCTTTCATATTTTCTTGGAATCTCAATCTCTCGATCAAAGAGTGCTTTCCATCTGTCTTAGTCAAAGTATATTTTGAAACTTTTGAATCGAACCTATATGACTGGAAGCAAACCTGTTTCATCTCCTGCTGGTATCAAGAAGTTATCCAAGTTTGAAGGAGTTCCCTTGGAAGATGCTACTCTTTATCGTAGTTGTAGACACTACGATTTTGCAGTCACTTGCAAGCAGACTCCCTTGGAAAGATGCTCTGGTTGTGACCACCTAAACCTACAAACCCATTCAATCCCACACATGCCCACACAAACCCACTCTGACCTAATCAAAGCAAAAACCAATAATTAATAATCAAAACCAAAAAAATTTATTTAAAACACTTAAAATCCAATTTAATCAAACAAAAACCCTTTAAAGTCAAAATCAAATAAAATCCATTCAAACCATTTAAAGTCCAAATTAATCAAGTGAAAACGTTAATTAAAACCCTAATCAACTAAAACTTAATAAAATCCAATAAAAAAATTAAATATAATTAAAAAGAAACCTTAATCCATACAAAAACAAAGTAAAAATCAATGAAGCCAAAATCTAAATCAAAATCCTAATAAAAAACCAATTAAACCAAATTTTAAACTAAATCCCCAATTAAGTCAAGTAAAAACTAATTAAATCTAACTTAAAACTCAAATACAAAGCGTTAATCCACTTAATTCAGGAAAACCCAAAAATAATGAAACCCAAAAACCCTAATTTAAAAATAGTTAATTAAATCATAAAAAAACCTAAAATAGTTAAAATCCTAAAACCCTAAAATAACATAACCCTAAAAAACCTAATCAATTAATTAGATCCTAAAAACCCTAAAATAATTAAAATACTAAAAAAACCCTAATTTGAAACCAACTAATTAAACCTTAAACCACAAAATCAAAAGAATTTTATTAAAATCACAAAAAACCTAAGTTAAAAAATACCTTAAAATCCCTAAACCATAATCATAGAAACCGTAAAAGAAAAACAATAAACCCAAAATCCTAATTGAAACGACTTGATTAAACTTAAAACAATGAAAATCAAAACCTTAATTAAAATCATAAAAAACATAAGACTAAAACTAAAAAACCAAAACCCTAATTCTTAAAAACATAAAAACAAATAACCCTAAAACAAAAACTAGAAAAACCTATAAACAACAAGCCAACATGCCAAGCCCAATACACCCAATTATTCTCAATCACAGACTTAGGAAACAACCAAAAATAATTCCGACAAGCCCCTGATCTCCGGCGACCCCCATAATTTCCGATGTCATCTCTGACACCAAATCTCAACCAGCAATCCTCCTCTTGCGTGATCTCAGGCGATCCCCCAACAACCCCTGCCAACTCACGCCTAAAACAAAAACTAGAAAAACCTATAAACAACAAGCCAACATGCCAAGCCCAATACACCCAATTATTCTCAATCACAGACTTAGGAAACAACCAAAAATAATTCCGACAAGCCCCTGATCTCCGGCGACCCCCATAATTTCCGATGTCATCTCTGACACCAAATCTCAACCAGCAATCCTCCTCTTGCGTGATCTCAGGCGATCCCCCAACAACCCCTGCCAACTCACGCCTAAAACAAAAACTAGAAAAACCTATAAACAACAAGCCAACATGCCAAGCCCAATACACCCAATTATTCTCAATCACAGACTTAGGAAACAACCAAAAATAATTCCGACA
>JAMKQA010032324.1:0-10588 GCA_024699735.1 Posidonia australis
CACCTCAAAATCAGGGTGTCTACAGATGCCCCTCCCTGAGCGAGGTCGAGGGACGAAAGGAACCAAGACCGATGCTCAGGGTTGACAAGATACCCCCATTTTGAGGTTACAGAAGGATGGTGTTTGCTGTAGGCAGTAGTCACTTATCTGATGGATGCACCGAAAATCAAGACTTGTTGCCAAATGCAAATGCAAATGCAAAATGCGTGCGACTGCCGAGCTAAATGCTGGAAATGTGATGCCAATGCGAAAAAAAATGCAAGAGCTGATCTTGAACGCCGATGCAAAGCGGATGCTAACATAAAACACAAGAGTGGATGCTTGCTAGATGATGCAATGCTGATGCTAGTGCTGATGTGATATGGCGAAAACACAGAAATCCTGCACACAGAGGGAACCACTGGCAGGAAAATGATAAGTTGTCGGACTCATCAGCCGGATTATTGAGGTTATCAACCTAAAGAGGCGGGATATGATAAGTCAAACAAGTCTTGTCATCCTGATCGCCAAACAGTATGACGGTTGTCAATCGAGTAGTTGGGGATACCAGCCCAAGGGGAAGAGGGGCATGACAAACATACCATTTGTCAAGCGAAGCAGAAGGCCCTGTCCGCACAGACCATGGGCGAACAAAGAGATTTCGTGCCTGCGAAAACTCAGAAGAGAAAGAGAGAAACAAAAGGACCTTGACCGCCCGGTCAAAGGGTCAAACAACTGGATTCCGCACCCGCGAAAACCCAGAAAAAGAAGGTTAAGGACCTTCACCGCCCGGTCAAAAGGTCAAGCAGCTGGATTTCCGGCCCGGGGAAATCCGAGAGAAGGGCTAGGACCTTGACCATCTGGTCAAAAGGTCAAGCCACAGGATTTCCTGCCCAAGGAAATCTGAGAGAAGGGCTAGGACCCTGATCATCGGGTCAAAAGGTCAAGCCGTCGGATTTCCTACCCAAGGAATTCCGAGAGAAACCAAAGACTTCGACCGCCCGATCAAAGTCAACAAGCTGGACTTCGCGCTCGCGAAAGTCCAGGAGAGGCAAATGACATTGACCGCCCGATCAAAGTCAAAAGGCTAGATTCCGCGCCCACGAAAATCCAAAAGGGGCAATGGACATTGACCACCTGGTCAAAGTCAACAAGTTGGATTTCGCGCCCGTGAAAATCCAAGAGGGGCAAATGACGTTGACCGCCCGGTCCAAGTCAATAGGCTAAATTCTACGCCCATGAAAATACAAAAGGGGCAAATGATGCTGACCGCACGGTCAAAGTCAACAAGCTGGATTCCACGCCTTCGAAAATCCAAAAGAGTCAAATGATGTTGACCGCCAGGTCGAAGTCAACAGGCTGGATTCCCCGCCTACGAAAATCCAAGAGGGGCAGAGGACATTGACTGCCCGGTCAAAGTCAAGTAGCTGGATTTGGTGCCCGCGAAAATCCAAAAGAAGGACGAAAGAAGGGACCTTGACCGCCCGGTCAAAGGTCGACTCTGACCACCCGATCAGAAGCCAAGGAAAAGGATTTCGCGCACGCGAAAATCCAAGCAAAGCAAAGGAAGTGACCTTGACCGCCCGATCAAAGGTAGACTCTGACCGCCTGGTCAGAAGCCAAGAAAAGGGATCTCGCGCCCGCGAGAAAAAGGAAAAGAAAGGAAATTACCTTGACCGCCCGGTCAAAGGTTGACTCTGACCGCCCGGTCAGAAGCCAAGGAAAAGGATTTCGCACACGTGAGAATCCAACAATAGCAAAGGAGATGACCTTGACCTCTTGGTCAAAAGTCAAACAGAAGGATCTCACTCCCGCGATGAAAAAGGAAAAGAAAGGAAATGACCTCGACCGCCCGGTCAGAAGCCAAGGAAAAGGATTTTGCTCTCACGAGAATCCAAGAAAAGCAAAGGAAAGGACCTTGACCGCCCGGTCAAAGGTCAAACAAAAGGATTTTGCGCCCGCGAAAATCACAGGAAAGTAAGGGAAAAGGACCTTGACCGCCCGGTCAAAGGTCAAACAAGAGGATTTCGCGCCTGCGAAAACCCTAGGAAAGCGAAGGAAAAGGACCTTGACCGCCCGGTCAAAGGTCAAACAAGAGGATTTCGCGCTCGCGAAAATCCTATGAAAGAAGGGATAGAAGGATCTCGTCCGCCTGAAGCGAGAACTTGGAAAAACAAAAACGATAATCCCTGGATTGTCCTCCAGGAAGGAAACCGTCTCAAATGCAATCTGGAGGGCAGAACTGCTTGCTGCTGGCTCTGTGGCACGGAAGCTGGTTTTCTCGCTGAGATGCATGTGCAATATCCTCCTTGTTGGAGTGCTAGCTTTGCTACGGGTTTCGCAAAAAGTTGGGGCATATCCGCAACTGGGCATATCTGGTTGCTGTATAGCTAATTTCCTGATATGACAAACTTCTGATTGCTGTGTTGTTGCAGTGCTATGATATTTGATATTCAGCTGGGTGCTTGTAGGCTTCTGTTCAAATGTGATATGTCGCACCCTTTGCAGGTTATTCGCATACTTCACAATCTCAAGGGTTTTCTGCAAATTTGCCCATCTGGTGAACTTGAAGACTTGTGCATTCATTTTCTGGGCATTTCTTTTTTCCTCTTGCAGACTACAGAGAGCGGAGGACAACAATGCAATTCTTGCAGCCATTCTGTGCTTTAGACTTTGGAAATTAAGATATATGCACTGCTTGTATGTGATGGGGCCCACAGGATAACTGTCATAATTGCCAAATCATATCTGCCATGGTGACACCAAAGTGCTGTTCTGATGTTCTGCAAATATTCACGGTGCACTGATTGCTGAGGACCGTGAGCTACTGCGAGCTAGGGGCATGTCCTCTTCATTGTTGAATATTGCCATGGTTGAAGTGGACTGGTACTTGTTATACGTTGTGGCTGGATTCTGGAAACCCATTTTCCTTGCCTTTCGCTTCAGGTAAACAGAGCTTGCTTGGAAGAAGTCCGACGGGTCTGCAGGCTATTGCCGTTCATATCACCAACTGATTTCATGTGCCGTGACAGCTATGCTTCTGACAGGCTTATCCTGAAGTGCTTGTGAGGAGTCTCATTTGCGTGCTCCCAAAAGTAGTACTGTCCCCGTGATCTTCGTGACTTAGAAAGGCAGCTGGCATGCCCCTAGTCAAAGACCTACGTCCAACCAAAGAGCAGTTAACATGCCCCTGGTTGAAGATCCTTTTTTGCAAAAATTCCAACTCAAAAGGCAGCTGGCATGCCCCTGGTTGGAACATGGGCAAACGCCTTGCAAAGCGATGCAAAATGCAAAAGTAGTGAACTCACCAATGCTAAATGCCTAATGATTTATGCAAGACTTATAAGATGGAAGTAAGATTTATGCATTGTGTATAGAAGATATGCCCTCAACGCTGAGGAAACCTTCATTGCCTGCTACAAGGAACTAGAATGTCCTCGACTCACTTGGTGCTACCTGGATTCCTGGGTTTATGGTGGCTCTCACTCAACCAATGGATTTCCGGGGTAAAATAGACTCCATGCCAAACTCCTAGGGTCCTATACCTACTTTTTCAATAATTCATTTTCTTTTTCTCCCTCAAAGGCATGTTGACTTACCCTACCCCTGCTTGGAGGTAATAAACACCTAAGCTGTGGGGTGGTTGCTCTCTTACTTTTTGATGTAAAAGGGGTGGCTAGTCCCTTTGAACATATGGGCTTGGTAGGTGTATACTTCAACTCCTCTCCAAGTTATGTGATAGGGATAGAGTCGTCCTACATGCCTTTCTCATTGGAGCCGACTTCTATCTGCAACTTTTATCTTCTTATTTATTTTATGCTCTGAAGTCTATGTTTTTTTATTAGCTCGCACTCTCACTTATGCCTTAACATTTTTTTCTCCCTCTGGAGGTGTAGGTCCCTTAAGAATTTGTACATTTCGCCCACTTTCCATGGATTATCACTCCCTCGCTCCCTAGGTCACACAGGTAGTAACACGTGAGGAGGATCAAACTCTTCCTAAGCAGGCAGGCTTCCAATTTTCCTCATCAGGCAGCAGTTATGCCAATGTTCATATTATAATTACAATGCAAACAAAAGGAAAGTACAATGCAGATGATGCGATTTAGGTGATGTGCGAATGCAGTAAGCAAAAAACATAGAGATGCACGGCCTTCAATGGAATGCATCGCAAGGCTCAGGAGTGGCCGACGATCGCTGGTAGTACTTCCAGTTAGGAGATGCTGATAGGCGACGACCATTGGTCCAACGAACATTTTCTCCAATTCTTGAAGGACCATGATTGAAGTTTGGTCCTGGTGATCCAGGGTGCGGTGGTGAAACAACTGTTTTCCCTTCCCTGCTGCTGTTGTGCTCTGTTTGGTCCTCCGTGAGCACTTCCAATTGTTCTTGGAATAAAAATGCCCAGATCTCCAACTGTCATCTATCAGGCTCCCTGTGTTTTCCATTTAAGCAAGATCTTGCACTACTGCTGCCTGATGTGCTGCTGACGGTTCTGAGTGACCGTTCCCAGGAAAAAAAATCTTCCGAAAACTGTTGGTGATTATGATATTGAGGCTATGAACAAACTCTGGTCTGGATTCAATACGCCAACACTGGTAAAGTAAGTTAAATCGCGGGAAATAATTTTTTTTGGGGACTTACCTGAGCACAGGGGATCTCTTCCGCTAGTTCTGATGTTCGTATCCCAAATCTTTGTGCTCTCTTCGTTCTTCCGCCTTGATCGGCTCGGCGGTTCCTTAGTCGTATCGCCTAAGGGGTTCCTTTCTTGTATCCCCAGTTGCAACACAAGTTCTCGACCACCAGACAAGGGTTGTTGTGAATGTCCAAGTGGCTGACAGACTCAAGAGTGGAAACAAGATTAACTGGCTCAAATCGTTTGACACGATACAGAAAACCAAAAGTGTTGAAGCAGAGATTACCTCACTGGTAGGACGAATCAAACTAAAGACTCCTCGAAACCACCGAGGAAGGATAAATACAGCTGTCAAGAAAAAAAGGGGAAATGAATAGGATTGATAAGACAAATAAAGATTAGATAGAATCAAGATAGATGGAATTGACTCCCGAGGCGCCTGCTGCTCCCGAGTTTGAATGCTGGGCTAAAGGTTGGCTAACTATATTGGGTTGTGCTGGTGGTGCTTGTGCAACTGCTGATATGGGCGCGGGGCCTGCCTCTTGTGAGTTAATCACAATGACATTTTGGTCAATCAAATCCTGGATTGCGTTCCTTTGTGTAAGACAATTGTCCGTCGCGTGACCTACGACCCGATGGAAATTGCAAAACACATTCGTGTTGTACCAGGCAGGAAGCGGATCTGGTGGCGGGCGTACCTCAGGCAGCCTCAGGAGGGATGCGACTTTAGGGAATACTATGCTCAACGGTTCCACTAAAGGGGTATAGTGGCGCCTGTCACGGCATTGCCGCCTTGGCTGCGGATGTGCCAATGGCGGGCGCATCACCACCTGAGGGGGAGGATAAACTGGAGTGGCAGTGGGAGTGATGTGTGGTGTATGAGGTGCTCTAGGTGTAGGCATGGGTGCATAAACTAATTGGTGCTGAGGGGGCATATGAACATTCGCCGGTGTAGTAGGGGATCTAATGTAAGAAACTGCATCCCTAGAGGGATCCCGCCTACTGGGTGGACTGGCGCCACTATGTGAGGAAGTGGCTTGCTTGGCAAATGCAGAGAGCGCTGGAAAACTGCTACCGCGTAGTGAACTCTCAACACGGGCGCCCGCCCGAAGCAGTGCCGAGAAAGTAGTAAGAGGTTGAATGTTGAGCAGAGCCCCGACTGCTAGTTGTGCTCCTCGAATCACGATCTTGATAGACTCCTCGTCGGAGGGTCTATCTTTGACTTGCGAAGTCAAGGATCGCCAATGTCCAACATACTCCCCAAATGTTTCTTAGGGCCTCTGCTTGAGAGCGACCAAGTCCTCCCGCTTGGGGACTAAGTCGAGATTGAAGGAATACTGTTCCAGGAACGCCTGCGTAAGGTCGTCCCAAGTCTCGATGGTGGCCATGTTGAAGGAAGTGAACCACTTCAACGCGGGCCCCGTGAGACTCTTGTGGAACAGGCGGATTAACAACCTTTTGTCAGCCTGGAGTTGAGCGAGGTCTCCGCAATAGACTTTAAGGTGGGAAATTGGGCAACCCCTACCATTATATTTGTCGAATTCCGGGATTTGAAAATTCAGGGGGAGAGTCGCCTCTAGGAAATAACAGAGGTCCCGAAATTGGTAGGACCGGCGGTCCCTGCCTTGCACTTGTCAAAGAGTGCACTCCAGATCATTTACTCTCACGAGGAGAGTATCTGGAGCTACTACAGCTGTGGATTGCGCAGCAGAGGCGAGTGCCGCGTACACTGTATGGGTCACCCTTAAAGGCTCCTCCGGATCCACCATTCCACCGTCTAGTGCTACGGCAGGATGGCCAGTGTACCCATGCATGGGTGCATGGTGCTGTGGGACAAAAGATGAACCTTGTGTGTGGTACAAGGGTGAGGATAATGCAGGGTGTGGTGCAACTAGTGGTGCAGAGTGTGGAGCAAGAGCTGTTGGACTGGGATGGTCTCCGATACAATGCTCACGAAGGGCTGTGCTCCAGCCGACCTAGGGGGCTGGCCACCAGATAGGAGGGATGCATGCTGTGGTGGGTGCTATGCTGGTGTAACATAAGGTAGTGTCGACACCCCTATTGTCGGAGAGACAAGGGATGGAGAAGGCTATGGAGGGAGTGCAGTGGGTGCAAACTGTGGTCCTAAAGCCGGTTGCGCAGGCAACACGGGAGTCGAAAAGGAAAAAGCTGAGAAGGACTGGAGTGTCTGTGCCAATCCCTGCAACTGTTAGGCGAGGGCCGACATTTGTTGCAGTTGCGCGGTGACGGGATCGTCGCCGGTGGCTCCAAAGGATGGAGGCAAGACAGGGGAGGAAACAAGAGGCTGAGATCCCAGTTGTCTGAACTGGGGGGTGGCTACTACAGAGACAGTCGCAGTGGGAGGAGGGCTAGTAAACACATAGCCCTGGGGAGAGACAGACTCAACTGTTGTGGCCCCAATAGTAGGAGAAGACCAGGTAAGTGGTCCCGAAGGCGAGGTTGCCACAGGGACACGGAATTGAGGTGGTGGAGGTCCTCCAGAAGCTAAGGCAAAGGTAGAGGTGGCAGTGATGACTGGAACAGACACAAAGGAAGAGTATCCCGTGACGGGGACCTCCTCCCTGACAGCAGGGGAAAGGGACTCGCTGGCATGCTGGGCCATTGTGGATCGCGAGCGAGTAAGGATCGGACTACGGCTGGGAAGGATAGGACGAATCCTAGGACGAGCTATCCTCGAAAGTGACGAATAACTCGAGAGATGCGATCGAGAATAAGGTCACAAATAGAGTTCGCGAAAGGAAAGATCTTGAGCTTAGGCTAAGGAAACTCAAAGATCAGAAATCTTGTGCACATAAACAAACAAGTTAGAAAAAATGCAATGTTTATGGTGGTATGAGATGTAAATGAATGCTTCTAGTATGCACTCTCTCACCAACTAGGGATGTCCTATTAAGCTGTCTACTCCGGGTTCACATAAGGGTGAATAGGTCTCCGACTCAAGTTTAGAAAAAATAAGGTCCCCGTTCTAAATCCTGGCCATAGCCTAGGCAGTGAACGGGTGGTGCTTTCGGGGCCTCGTCCTCTGCCAAAGCAGTAGTTTGTATCCTCTACTACACCGACACGACCCCGGACAAGCTGGAACAAATCCGATTTTTCATCCCACGCCAAAGCCATAGGATGAGCCACCGAGAAATGTCCTTCGTAGACTATAACCATGCCGACGGGGGTGGCCCACACGGAAAGGTGGTATGTGTGCCAAAGGAGCGGCAAAGCCATGGCAAAAAAAGAAAAGGGGAAAAAAGCAAAAATGCAGGAGTCGCCACCTAGTCTATTATGGAAGACGAGGAAAACCAAAAAACACATGAAGAATCATGCAAACAAAATAAAAGGGGTTGCGTAAAACCAGAAATGCGGGTAAGGATCCCTGTTACGTGCGAGGAAGGTATTAGGAACCGTCGCACGCCCGACGAATCGGTCTTCTAATGATATCTCTTTTGCAAAAGAATGTCGGCCTTTCAGCCTCTTGTTGTACGCCCGGGGGCGATATGCCATACCATGCTAATGAGTGGTGTCTAGCGTATAGGCACATGATGTGTAGGGGTGTGTCTTAATGCTCAGAAGTATCACTCTTTATCTCAGGTCAAGTGCGTAATGCAAAGATATTGCATAAACATAATCGAAGTTGTATCATTTTGAGAGATATCTCATCATTGCTTACTATATGCCTAAATGCAAGCTAGGATGTAGGAAAACTGCTGAAAACAGAGATGTGCCTTCCTAATGGAACCAGGAAGAAAATCAGATGAAACCCAGGAGCAAGTCGGGTCGAGAAAACAAGCAAACAGATGAAAAACATGCTGTGTGCTACTGAAAACTGGACACTACGCCTGTTTGGTGCGCCAGATTGGTGCGTCAGTCTGGAGCGCCACCTATGTGCATCTACGTGGGCCAGTAATGTATGCAGGGTGTAAAACATAGAAAGCAAAGCAAAGCAAAACATCAGAGGGTGCACTCTGGAAATGCATGTAGCAGAATCATTCTGGAGAAAAAACTCGGAAAGCAAGCTTTGAATGAGTTAAAATATGGTAATGCAATGCAATGACTTTGAGCTCAAGGGCCTGAAGTCTCACACAAGATCACAATCTATGTGAACTAGATGCAGAATACATGATTTAGCCAGGCCTCTGGATCATGGAATGATACACATGATTCTCTCAATGGAGTAGTGTGCAATCAGTCTACCAGATTCAGCATGGAGCTGAATAACAAAGCAGAGAAAACAAGTGGAAAACGGTTTGATTGAAAGCTGAAAACATGCAGGTGGCATCTCAGCAAACCAGAGAATCAATCAGAAAGAAACAAACTCATAACTCTACGATAAAGCCATGCAAATATGGTGCTAATGCAAGTGCACTAATCTCTGACCAGTCTGGCGCGCCTGCTGAGTGCGCCAGATTAGTGCGCAGGTTAGGTGCGACAGGGATGTGCACCCCAGGGATTCTGGATCAGACTGTGACCTGATCCAGAACCCACCCAGTAGAGATACAAGGGGGATCTATGCAAGTGCTAAAAGGCTCATGCCATGATAAAAACTGGAAAACATGCTGCGAGTGCATAGGAGCAAGAATCATCATGAAAACAAAGCATTTGAAGCCAAAACAAGTTGATGGATTCATGCATGCGAACGTGTAAAATACTCAAGAACAAGCATGATCTGGATAAAACGAATCAAAACATGTATAAATGATGATCAAATACGCATGCTTCTACGTGCAAGGGCATACATGGTGCATGGCAAAATATTATACACAAGGAAACAATAGCTCGTGTTGATTACATGCTAGAAGTGCAAACATGGATTAACATGGGGATTATTTGCATAGAAAAACAAGCATGATATCATAAAAACTACAGAAGCACGGAACAAAACAGATCATACATAGAGTTTTAAGCATGCCTCATCAAGTTCTGAAATGGCATTAAGAAAATAAAAAGGAGGTAGAATACCTACCTCACGAAGTGTTCCTCCTTTGCGATATCAAAGATAAGAAAACCTTTGTTGCTTTGGAAGGCTCTGGGATGCAAGGACGTGCTCCAGGGAACGAAAATAAGCTACTGGACTGGTGTAGAAGCTCGTGCAGAGGTCGGGCTTCAAGAGAGAAAGAGGCTGGGTGCAAGGTTTCTGCTCAGGATTCTCAGCTCTCAGGATTTCGTCTCTTTTTTGTGTCCCTCAAAACGGTGCCTATGGAGGTCCTTTTATAGGGAGCTCTCAGGGATGAGTTACGGGCATAAGGAGAGCCTCGCACACGAAGAGCCTGGAATATTCCACGGCACATTCGCTGTTGGAGGTAACAGCCATGGAAGGTGGAAAGCCAGCAGTCACAGCCTTGTGCGCCAGGGAGGTGTGCTGGATAAGTGCGTCACCTATGTCTGCTAGGGATGTGCGTTAGGTAGATGTGCTAGGTTGGTGTGCTAGCTAGGTGTGCTAGGTTGGTGTGCTAGCTAGGTGTGCTAGGTAGGTGCTCTCCCCTATTGGTCTGGTTTTCTAACTGGGCTGCGAGCTTGCTGTGGGTTCAGGGATTGGTTCAAAGGTCAGCCATATCCAAAGCAACAATTGGAGCCTTATCAATGAACTACCTCAAAATTGGGGTGTCTACAAATGCCCCTCCCTGAGCGAGTTCGAGGGACGAAGGGAACCAAGACCGATGCTCAGGGTTGACAAGATACCCCCATTTTGAGGTTGTAGAAGGATGGTGTTTGCTGTAGGCGATAAGTCACTTATCCAGCGGATACACCGAAAGTCATGACTTGTTGCCAAATGCAAATGCAAATGCAAGATGCGTGTGCCTACTGGTCTAAATGCTGGGAATGCAATGCTAATGCAAGATGCAAATGCAAGAGCCGACGCGAAGCCAATGCAAATCTAATGCTAATGCTGAAAAACACAAATAGAAGCACTAGAAGAAAATGTGATAAGTTGTCGGACTCATCAGCCGGATTATGAGGTTATCAA
>JAMKQA010032325.1:0-11703 GCA_024699735.1 Posidonia australis
TCGGGCGGGCCTGGGCCGGCCCGGCCCGTTTTCCATGTCTACATTTAGGTTTGTCCTACGTGCACAGGTAAAGACAACACCTGTGGGGAGATAAAGTGCTAACAGCGACGTGTCGTCCAGTCAACCGTTGGATTCTCAAGGACGCCATGGGCTTGTTACAGGCCTATCCTGCTTGGGGCCTACTTTGTGCTCTATAGCGACTGTTACCATTGTTGCGCTGGAGGTTAATGGACCTCCTTGTTGTCCCAATTGACTTAGAATCTTTTCGATATTTGTTGACTTGGTCAAAATTAGAGGTGTAAGAAAGACGAGGTAGTTTGATCTGACCCGACCCTCATTTCTTAGTTAGGATGGATTGAGTCAGCGAGTTGGGCGCATAGAGTCTGGCTCAGCCAGGGCCTATAATGCCTTGAGCTTCGCCTAAGCTTAAGTCTGGGTTCGATTGTTGGAACATTGCAAATAAATGTTATAATACTTTAAATTCTTCTTTCTTTCTTTTCTTTTATTATGAGTACTTCTCTATTTCATTTCATTTCTTCATAGTTTCTCAATTCTTTTTTATTATATACAATTTTCAATTATTCTCTACTTTCTCTATATATTGCTAATGGTACACTTCCACTTTAACGTCCACTTCCGTTCTGCCTCCACTGCTTCATCGTTTAAGACTTCTACCTCCATCATTCCGCTGTTTTGCTTCTACAACTACAAATTTGTCTACTTCATTACCTTCAATGTTTTTATTTTTTTAATTAGTTACAATGACTAGTTCATAAAACCAAGATATCCAAACATAATATTTTGTAGAAAATGTAAGTTTACAAACCCAATTCATAGTCACTCAAAAAGTTAAGAGAAGAACAATTCCTTATTGGAAAGATTTAACTTCAGACTTAACCAATGTTGAAAAATGTCACTCTTAGAATTTTTGATATTTACGAGGATAACTCGCGAGGACATAACGAGGACTTGTCCTTGCAAAATTATAACGAGGACAAATATCGTGGACATAGTGAGGATATTTTCTCGTAATATTATTGCGAGGATTTATCATAGAAATATCCTTGTTATGACCTTACTATTTATTTAACTAAGAGATAGTGAGGACATGTCTTTATTATTTGTCATCGTTAAATCTATCCTAAAATTTCGACTTGTGGGCAAGTTCTTCCTTTTCATCCCGTTGCCTCCTCCATCCTCTCTCCCTTTCATCTCTCGCTCTTAGTGCGTCCTCCTCCGTCTGTTGGGCACAGTCGTGTCCTCCTCCTCCTCATTCTTTGTTACATCCTTTTCATCCTCCATCGATCGGGCACTAACACCTCCTCCTCCTTATCCTTCATCAGTTGGGAACAAGCGCCCCCTCCTCCTCATCCTTTGTTGGCTAGGCACAGCCGTCGCATCCTCTTCATCCTTCATCGCAATCTCAACCAGTGAGGACTCAACCTATTTCGGTACACATAGAATTTTAGTTTGTTTTCTTATTATTTTATTTTTGTTCTATTGTCCTTTTTTTGTGATGCTGTCCTTGTTTCATGTTTTTCTTCCTTTTTATGCTATTAGTTTGTTTTCATTTTTTAAAAATTAAACCATTGTTAAGTAAAGAGCTATCTTGCATGCTTTAATTTTTTACGAATTTCACGTCCTTAGTCAGCCATCTAAAAATTCGCTCTACGAGCAGATTAAGAAACCATAATGACTTCTGGGTTGAGTTTCTAAAGATATTTTTATCTTAATTTACTTTAGAAACCTTGTTTATATTTCAACTACTACCAGTATCAGTTTGATGATTATGCTTTAGTTACTTGTAATTTTTATTACAAGAGAATATAGTGTTATTAATTAAAAAACAAGTAGTTATTCTATTACCATAAAAAAGGTGCAATTTTACACTTTGCTGTTATTAAGAAAAATAGACAACTCATTGGATGAAAATGGCCCAGATCTCTTATGTTTTGTGACAATATTTTCTTGCATGTAGGATTGCAACTCAAAATAAGTTTACATATTTTAAACTTGGATGTTCGGTCTTCTACATATTTTAAACAAGAGTTCAATCTTAGAGCACTCCAAATAGCCAAAGACATTTGAGTAGATTGTTAGAAACATTGATGAAGAAAAAGATTGAAAATTTTTCATTATTGTTACCTATTGCAATTCAGTAGTAGATCATGACCTCAAGGCTTTTCCTTATCTAAATGACGGTAGTTAATGAAGATTTCAGACCTTAGGCCTACATTATAAAAGTTATCTTAATTTATAAGCATCTTATCAAACTTAGTAGCAAAAAAAAAAAAAAAAGAATTCTCTTGCATTTGTAAATTATATAGTTAAAGATATTGTTGAGAAATAAACTTTTTTATTTAAAAAAAGAAAGATATTTTACACCCAAAAAAGATATCATATGTGACATTTTTTTTTCATATCTAACCAGCATGGTTTATTATTATGACTTGAGAAGCAACAAGCTGTAGACAACAAAGGAACTTCTCATAAAGGATCCTAGTTGGCAATGATAGCCGTTTTACTGTTTACCCTGATCATACAGTTGTGCTGTTTACCCTAACGAAAAATCATACTCATCATTCACATTGAACACTCTATAGCATCCAATAGTCTTCAAATGGATAGGAAGAGGCGACTAAGATTAGCCATGTGTAAACTTGCAGGAAACGTAGGAAGACCAAGTTCCACATGAGACACAAACACAGAATTCACATGCAATGTTTTAATCGGTTTTGTAAATTGTAAGGGTCTTATTTTTTTTTTTTTGGTTAAAAGTTTAAATTGTATTTCATCGGCTATCAAAAGCACAGTAAGAAATATAGAGTATAGAATATTACATTATAGACGGCAAAAATCACTTTATAGAAGTCCCAAAAATATTACACCACCTGCAGTCATAGCTGCTCAAGAGAAGACCTCAAAGGACCTCGGGTGGCACAGGGTCGCTACCAGAGTCAACAAGGGACAAAGAATCGACTCCAAGGGACATCCTGTAAGAGGAGGAGAAAGGAAAGGAAGATGAAGCGGATGACTGGACAGCAATAGCAGAGGAGAAGTCTCTCATCTCCTCATTTGTAAGGGTCTTATGATAGAGACAAATTTGAGTGTGTTTTCTTTGTAGTTGGCGGATGCTATTGTTGTGTAGTGATCACAATCAATGGCCATCAACCTCTTCCTCCTAAATTATTTGTGGGGCTTAGCAACTCCTGCTCATGCTCACTGGAACTCTATGGATTGCAATCATTCAGTTTTATTGCTTCTAGATGGTACAACATAAAGAAGCTTAGGTTATACACTGAATACCTTGTGACGTACATTAGTCTTGTATATAAATATGAACAAATTCCATCACAACAATTGTAACTTCCGAGTGAAAGCTATTTGTTGGAAAGTCACGAGCACATCCTATGACAACTGTAAGAAACAATCTCAATGCATTATAGAAAGCTTAGTTCATTCTTGTGGAAAAATGACTATTGTCCTTTTTTTCAATCAACTTATAGGTGATGTCTTTTTTTTTGAGTGTTAATTAGGAAATTTATTAAAAAAAAGTTAAGGAACTACAACAACAGACACTTATCAAGAGAATAAGCCAAAAAAATAAAATACAAGAATCATATAACACAATAAACCCTGAAGTCAGTCTTCTTTGTTCTTTTCTTTAGTAGCAGAGGATACGACACTAATCTTGAATCAACTATTCTAAAGTAAGTTTTGAGAGTTTTTTGAAAAATGTATAATTTATCTTGAATGTCTTCTAAATTAATAACGTATGTTTCAATTATTACAGGCCACTAAATTATACAGGGAACCAACAATAGTTGAGTGGTGGATTGTATTCCACACTAATGGGTCGGAGTAGACTTAGTCAACCCTAAGTGTGAAGGATGTACTTGTAAATAATCATGACTATAATTAAAGTTACTTTAATAATATACATTTGTATCTTATATTATCTTTAACTAACTTCTTGTGTTTATTTATAAAGGATAGGTACACTTTCTTGTACCAACAAAAATATGAGGATGATAATGTCGATGAACACCCAGCTTTTGATAATAAACTTTGGAAGCAACTTTCGATGGAAAGGAATGTGGGTAGTTTATAAAAAACGCATGGCCTAGGTGATTTGGATCCATATTACTCAGAAGAGTTTACTATTGGTTCTTTTACGACTTCTATTGGGTAGTATCGTTTTATAACTCAGGTTTCTACTTTATTTGATTCAAAGATTTTCAGTTTTCAGTTGTTATAGATGGTGACTACATTAAAGGAGAGTTTTAAAGTCGAACTAAGCTCAGAAATAAATAATAAAATAAGGATTGAAATATGGAATGAAATAAGAGATGAAATACATGTTTTGGAGGATCGACAGGTAAGGTAAAGTTTTTATTTAGTTTTAAAATTTTTGATATGCATAAATTGTCATGTTGAATTCAACATTATAATATAATCATTATCCATCATAACATATTTTAAGTTTATTTATTATAATCAAAAGATATGAGGACAAACAGAAAGTTGATTTATCAAGTAACAACGTAGAAGATTACGAAGAGTATATATGTAGTCGTTACTCCATCCATGCATCATCCTCAAAAGATAAAGGAAAGCAAGTTCGTTCCCGAAGAAAGTGATATGTATTATATCGTTTTGATTTGTATTATATTGAGTGATTTGTATTAAGACATTTCAGTATTGTATTATCATTAATTTTGTAAATAAATGGATGAGTAAAACCTTATGTTGTATGAGCAATTGAAACTTTTGTTTATAAAATTTGTGGATGTGTAAAGTGTGTGTAATTTAATATACTTGTGAATGTATTTGAATGTTATTTTAGTAGGAATATTAATCGATATCATTGATGATATTGTTTATTTTTTTACTGCCCATAATTAGCGAGGACATTGTAAGGACTAATTCTCACTAAGTCCTCGCTAAAACAATTCTATCAATAAGAATAGCGACGACATATCCTCGTAATGTCCTCGTTAATTCTTGAACGACGATAGATTGTGACATATTTAGCGAGCATTTAGCAAATAAATTGCGAGGGGATATCGAAGAGATAGTGAGGATATTGCGAGGAATTTGTTCCTGGCAATATCATCGCTATGATGTAACGAGCACATTGTGAGAATATGTCCTCGCAATATCGATTTAATGAGTTATTTTTTTCTAAGGATAAATAGACCTCGCGATGTCCTTGTTAAATATTATAACAAGGACTTAGCGAAGAAGTAACGTGAACTTTGTGAGGATATACGTCTTCACAAAATTTTGTTTTTCTTGTAGTGTGCTGTGACATTTGGGCCTGATTATCATTTTTACTTATAAACCATGTAATTAATTGTAATATTGTATAAATGGTTTATTAATGGATAATCTGTTATTTCTTGGTTGACTTTCTGTGCACCTGTTTGTGATTTGGGACCGTTGTGGGGTCCGGTCTAAGGATGCACAGTTACCACGGTTTGTGTGTCTGTCTTTTCTTCTTTTCTTCCTTTCTTTTTCTCTCTCTCTCTTTTTCTCCCCCCACGGGCATATGACCTCTTCTTCTTTCTCCTCACCCTCACCCACACCCGTGCCACCAACGACACCGCTCGTGCTTCCTCGTCCCCTTCGACGGGATGGATGGCCGGCGGCTTGCGGGAGGAGGAGATATAGAGAGGAGAGGCGTTCGAGTGGAGGAGGAGGCAGTGAAGAGGGAGACGAGCAGGGAAGAAGAGAAAGAGGAAGAGGAGAGCCCGCTGGAGGCCAACGTTCGTCGAGGCTTCACTGGGGCGTGAGGAGGCTCGCCAGAGCATGGGAGGATAGCCGGGGTGCCATCAAAGGTACGCGACCCCTGTCCTTCCTCGTTTCCTTTCGGTTTGAATAAGTAGGCAAAATACATGAAAATGACCAAAAATGCATGAACAATTGAAGAAAATTAGTAGGAATGATGGAAATGTGATTAATGATGTGAATATGTAGAGATTATGCTAGGTGGTGTGAATTTCGTGGGTTTTTGGTAGAAGAATGCCTTAAGTGTTTTAAGGTTTAACTCTGAACATGTTCTCTTTGAGAATTTATATCTCCTTGTATGGTTAGTGAAATTATGAATGGTTTGTGGGATTTTGAAGTAGACTCAAGGGTCTACACCCCATGATTTACTCGTATTTTGTGATGTGTTTTTGAGGGGTCCGATTGAGACTCCCACCTTGGGCGATTTCCGTCGCCTGGAACAAGGGAGGTGCCCTAGTTTCGGGCAATTCAGCATGCCGTATTGAATTCGGCATACCAAATCTCTGTCAGATTAAGCCAGGATACCTAGTTTCAGTAGGCCAAAATCATCTGATCGACTAAACCAGGGGTTTTCGGTATACCGAACTTGAAATTTGGTCTGCCGATTTTGCCCTGGCTCTGATATATACAATGTGATTATTAAATGGACATTTAGCATATGTTAATGATGATTTCCCCATGTAAATGACATGGAGGAGTATGGAACCCAAATAAGTAGATTTAGGCATGGTTTTTGGATTGTGACCCCATAAATGAATAAAAGGGTTGATTTTGTGTGGTTTTTCAGGTGTTGCATGTAAATAGATTTCTGTAACGAAAAGAATGAAATGGAAATGGTTTTGAAAAAAAAGCTTAAAGAGTTTTGGAAATGAAACACTAATAATGTGCTATAGGAACCATGGGGGTTGGTGTCGCAACGTGGTCGGAGTATGAGGCTCTAATGAAACCTGTTGCCAGACATGACTGTGGTTGCCGAGCTTGAGACGGTGTAGGCTGAGCCTGGGTTGTTGTACCTAGTTATTCGGGTCACCAAGCTCGTGACGGTGTAGGCTAAGCCTAGGTTATTGAACCTAGTTGTTTGGGTCACCGACGGTGTAGGCTGAGCCTGGGACGTTGTACCCAGTTGTTCGGATCACCGATGGGGCGTCAGACAAAGACGTATCCCCGTGCTTATATATATATATGAAAAAGAAATTGAGGCCGGTTGGCTGAGGCGGTGGCATCCCGCACAGGGAATTTCACCGCGGTAGTGCAGGGAGTTAGGGGAAATGATGTCCTCGCCTACTGCTTGTGTGCCTGGTTACCTCTGATTAATGTAACATCAGTAAAGAAAAGTGGATATGTAAAATGAAAAGAAATGTGGTTTGTCTGGGATTGGACTTATGAATGGTCCTAGAAAGGAATAAGAATTATGGTTTTAACCAGCTACCAGACAATGTTTGAGGTTTTGGTTTGAGTCCTGCGAGACATTGTGTTTTAGGCTGGATCTGGTCAAAAATATGAATTTTGAAAGTGATTTCGATTTTGGGAAGAAATCCCAAGTATGGAAAAGGGTATGTTTTGGAAAAATGATTTCCAAATATTTTTGAAAAGAAACAAAAAATGTGAGTTTCTGAGAAAGAATGTGTTTGGAATGAATTTCCAAATATTTCGAAAAAGAAAGATGGGTTTTGAAAAGAGTTTGGACTTGGGCTCATAATCTCAAGTGATTTCAAATAGAATAAAAGTGAATGAGGTTTCAAAAAGGAAAAGTGGATCTTTAAATAAAAAAAAGAAAATTAGACTTTGAAAAATTAAAAAGTTGAGTTTTATCAGTTTTACAGAGATTTCTGTAGTTTTGTGTGTTTAAGCACGTATTGGGTGACTTAGATGTCACTCATGTGTGTTTGTTTGTTTTCAAGTGTAGTTCGGTGTAGTCGAGTCTCGGTGCAGGAGTCGGAGCTTCTAGCCGCACATTGAGATTCTAAAGGTGAGCCTCAGTTACAGTTATTTAATGTTTCTGTAATTAGTGTAATTATGCTTATGATATTATGATTTAGTAGCGTGCCTAGGATCGGGGCGTTACATGTGCTATTGTAATTATTATAAGACTTTACTTGTGAAAAGAGGAGGGGGAGGGAAGGTATAGGTCATTTAAATAAGTATCTTTTAAATTGTAAAGAAGAAATCAATTACCAAAAAAAAAAAAAAACAGATTTAAAACAAGCTCAATTGCAAGTAAGATCTAGTGATGTAATTAATTGGAAATATTCTATGGAAGAAATTAAAAAATGATTAACAAATTTATAATTCAAGATAAACAATCTTTTATATTTTCTGAAAATAAAAATTTTACTACTTGTATGTAAACATATATAAATCCACAATTTAAAAGTCATTCTATAAATAGAACTAAAAATATAATATACAAATAAATTATTTAAGATAAGTATATTTTAGTTTAAATGTTTTTCAGTTTATTATGTCAAATATCAATAACTTGTAATGTTTGGATGGGTCCAAATAATTTTCCTTACTTGTGCTTAACTATAGATTAAATAGATATATCTTGGAATTTATAAAATAAAAAATACTTTTAAAATATTTGATCATTCACATGTTGATAAAACTAATGTAAATGTTATAAAAACAATTGCTAGGGAGTTTAAAATAAATAATAAAATTCATCCAATTTCTTTTAATAATGCTAATAATAATAATGTTGCAATAAATATATTAAAAAGAAATTTAAAACCTATGCTAAATGGTAATTTATTTTATTGTAGATGTAGTTGTCTTATTCTTAATTTAATTGTACAAGAATGTACACAATGTATTATACCATATGTAAAAAATATTAGATCATTTATTTTATATATTCAAACATTACCTAAAAGATTTTAACAATTTAGACAAATATGTGTAGATAATGGGGTCAAACCTAGGAAATTTAGAATAGATGTTCAACATAGATAAAATTCAATATATGATCTGTTAAGTTCATGTTTACTTTATAGTAATTTTATTACAATGTAGTACAAAGGAAAATCAAATGTCTTTCAAATGATGATGATTGGAATAATTGTATTATAATTTATAAGTTTTTAAAACTTTTTTATTCTGCTACTAAGGACTTATTTGGATAATATTATTCGATTACTTTTCATTTTTTACCTAATCATTTTTAAATCACTACTGTTTTTCTATCATATAGAGATGCCTTGAATAAAAATATAATTCTGATTGGAATGAACCTCTATTGTGGTGTTGTTTAGCAATAATAATGGATTCTAAGGATAGATTAGTCACTTGAATGATAATAATTGATGAAATTCTTAATATTATGAATAAACTTGACTAAATAGACGAATTTAATTCTAAAGTTAAAGACAATTTATTTAAATGATTTGAAGAATATATTAATTAATTTGGTAGTAGTAGTAGCTCTATAGCTGTTCTTCATTGTCTTTTTGTAATAAGAGAAAATGATGATGATGTTGCAATATAGAGTAGTATGAAAACTAAAAAAGATAAATATTCTAAATCAACAAGTAATAATGAATTAGAAACTTATTTAGAATGTGATTTTTGGTCTTGACGTAAATATTGAATTAGATGTATTCAATTGGTGGTTTACTAACACGTATACATACCTTATATTTTCACGTATGGTAAAAGATTTACTAACAATTCTAACGTTCATTGTGACATCGAAGTACGTTTTTTCTGCAATTAAAAGAATCTTAAGCGATAGAAGATGCAAAATATTGACGAAATCGGTGGAAGCTTCGATTTGTCTAAAAGATTAGTATGATATTGTGGATAGAATTTAAAATTTAAAGTAGAACGATGAATAGAGAGAAGAAGATGATACGACTTTTACAACTAATATAGAATGAATTTTTATTAAATTTGTAATTATATTTTGTTGTAACTTGTAAAACTTTATCTAAATGATTTTTTTTGTAATTTCAATTATTAGGAAATTAATAAAATATTTTATTTATTTTTTAAACTTTGCTTATACTTTTTTTAAAATAATTTTCAACATATACAAGTAACAAGGGCTTAACACAGCCTAACCCTTTAGACCTAATTCAGCAAGGACCGGAGGACTAAGGTTGGGCCGGGGTCTTGACTATCTAGGCTTAGCCTGCTTGTTGTCATATTGAGTTAGCTCTACCTAGCCTAGGTCATTTTAGGCCTTCATTTTTTCGGATTGGCTCGGACCCAATCTTTTGTACATGTCTAGTCAAAACTAGATACTTTATCAAGCGATTGAAATTCTACGAGATATAACTTTAGTAATAGTAACGATTTAAGCATTGTTTAGTATATATAATTTACGTATATGTGAAGATTATCATTCATGGGAGCTTACCAAATCACGAAAATGGGGTCTACATCCCAATTATGTAATAATTCTTGTGATTTAGGCAGACAAGCTGCCATTTTGGAGGCATAACATGAAATAATGCAATTAACTTGTTGGATGGCCGCATCCATGCAGATGTCTCTGGCAAACAGTTGCTGCCATTCACGTCCCTCAGTACTGTTGTTAATAGTGTGCCTACTGATGCCTATTTCCTATCATCCACAGCGGCGTGAACCCAAACATTGTTCTCTTGGTTCCACTACTAGTCTAGGGTGGGGTCATGGCCATGTTATGATGTGGGGTCATAGATGAAAGATGTATGAATTAGATGATAATGGTGATGATGATGATGATGGAGGAGGGAGGGAAGTTGGGTGGGTGATGTTGGAAGGGAATTTGATGGGAGCAGGATGATTCCAAGGACAATATTCTCCGACTGTCTTCATCCAAAAGGAAGTGGATTGGGGGACCCAATTTCTTCTTATTTCAGGATAAATTCCTACTGTTTCATTTCCGAAAGCATGTTTTCTTTTTGAAGTTTTCCCAATGCATGGTAGATATCGTTGTTTGTTGTAGAAATAGAGCCAAATCTAGCTACCAAGCAATAACCACAGGGGATACACTTGTCCCTCCCTTTCCCAACCTTTTTTACTGGTCACTACTTGTGCTTATTCATCTACCAGTCTTCGGAACCCCACATTTTCTTTATGTCCTGCGCGTAGATGGAAAAGAAGATAAGAATGGTTTCTTTAGCTGCCCAGCATCTTCTTACATCTGCCACACGCACGTCACTTAAAATCCTGCTGCCTCGTCCACTGATCTAGTAAAATGCTTTTCCTAGAAGTAAATTTTCTTGAGCATATCCCTAGCAGTAAATTTGAGGTTGAATTGCTTTCAAATCAAAAATTTATTCCTGCATAACCTTTTTTCTGCAAAAACCGGATTACCATCTTCTAGAATACTACCTTAATATTCAGAACTGTCTACAACTTTTGTTAGTGTTTAATTTTCTATTATAGTGTATAGAACAACTGAGAGACAAATAGATTCTCAGAATTAATCTGAAAATTCCAATAAGCAGTTTCGAGGACAACCTAAGATCAAGAATGAAACTTCTAAAATAATACTAAGGGGGCAGGGTCAAATACAATTGCATAATCAAGAATGCTTGAACACAATACTACGGGGGCTGGATCAAATACAATTGCGTTCTAACTTAGTTTGATAAGGTCAAACTTATATAAATGTTGTTCAGAGTTGTGCTTATGATAAAAAAATCCAATTCATGGATCTCCATCTAAAGTGTTTATGAATCATTAATCAAGTCATTTGCAGATTTATAGCATTACCATTGAATTAAACAAGATTAATGACTTTATATATATTGTTATGCCCAAAGGGGTCCAAGCACAGCGGATTCAATTAGATTTGGCACGTGTAGAAGGGAAGAACAGAGACCAAAATAGCAATCCACACAACAACAAAGGTTTTACGTGGTTCCCCAAATTCGAGTACGTCCACGGGTGTCTCTCCTTGGCTGCTTACTAACTTCAAATGGT
>JAMKQA010032326.1:0-13721 GCA_024699735.1 Posidonia australis
AGGAATGTTTTGTAAGGAAAAAGAATATGGTTTTGGGATTGAATCCCCAAGTGATTGTTTAATAAAAGAAAGGATGATTTTCAAAGGAGAAAACCAAGGTTTTGCAAAATGTTAAGAAACGAGTTTCTCTTGGTTTTGCCGAGTTTTGTTTATGGTTGTGTATTTTGGGCGCGTACTGGGTGACTTAGATGTCACTCACGCATGCTATTTGGTTTTCAGGTGCAGCCGGGTTCCGGTGTAGGAGTTGGAGCTTCTAGCCGCACATCGTGATCCTGAAGGTGATCCTTAGTTACAGTTCTATTTGTTCTATAATTTTGTGTAGTTATGCTTGTGATACTGTGATTTGGTAGCGTGCTCGGGATCGGGGCGTTACACCACCACTTCCAAAGCCACTCTCCGACGTCTTTAGGATATTAGTCGAGAGTAGGGATTTACAGCTTCTGGCTCCTACCCTAAATGCTCCCAGTGTTGATCTATCTAAGTACTGCTCGCACCATCAGAAGAACAGGCATACACTAGAATAGTGTTTTACAATCAATGATAAGATCTATGATCTAAACGACCAAGGGGAGATCATGTGGACAGAGCTAAAGGAGAGGCTAAGGGTAGCTCAAGGAGAGCAACCTAAAATGCAAAGCGATCAAGAACCCATGCCTAATCATGTAGTTGCCCACTTGGAGGCCAAGGATGCACAACCAATGCTCATCTAGCACGTGCAAATAGACCATGACCTGGAGCCACCAAGTGTCGACGAATAGGAGCAAGATGCACCAACGATGCCCGACTTGGAGATATGGCTAGAAAAGGATGTAAATGAGCCTAGGGAAGACACCTTTGGATGAAAGACTCAGGACGACGACAAACCCTAAGATAGCCAACAGGATGAGGAGGAAGTTGTTGACCACGACTACTTCGAACTAGCAAGAGAGGTCATCGTGAAGTTCACGGGAGAGAACAACGTCTTCCAAGATGAAGAACAAACCTTGCCTAAGGAATGTTCATGCCCATTGATCATCAACACAAACATCAATGGTAGTTTACTCCATGGGGTACTTGTCGATACTAGCGCTAGCAAAAGTGTTTGCTCCCTATCCACCTTGAAGTCACTAGCATTGAAGAAATAAAGGTTACTAAGCGTCACTTCACCTACATAGGTTATGACAATAGTCAAAGAGAAGTAATTGGGACAGTTCAACTAGATGCACTATAGGTCCCCTAACTAGCACCACCACAACTATTGTAATGGAAGAGGATTTGGCTCAACCACTAGTCTTAGGGAGGTCCTAGCTAGCATAGATTGGCGCAGTAGCATCTCTTGTACACCCTCTACTCAAATTCAAACACCAATGGGAGGTGATCATTCTTAGGGCCAATCATTAGGTGGGCTCTAGGATAGAATGGGAACCCATGCCATTAGAGCTAGTGACGAAAGACCCCTATTAGGGCTATACAATGAAGAACCTCTAGAGGAATGGTATGACTCTGACCTTTGGTACGAGGAGGGGCTAGATTCACAAATGTTCTAGGACATGATGGGAGAAGATGTTGTGTAGCCAGCTTATGACGAATATGCAGACGTAAATACTTTATTTCATTTATTCATGTTATTGGGTGTTTATTTCGATATTTGTTTACTGCACTTACACTAATCTAGATTTATTTTCTTGTTGTTTGTTTTAAAGGGAAGGATACTACATAACATGAGGATGTGGTTGGACGACATCCTACCATCGATTCAGTGAATCAAGGATTCACATCCATCCATCATCATCTTCCATAGGCGTCATGTCAGTCGACATAGCGAAGGACAAATGGCGATCACTGAGAGAGACGAGAATGTTAGTGGACACGATGACAACTCTCCATCAACACCCCCTATAAAACCATATCGATAGACGACATCCTCCACAAAAGATAAATCCTCCTGGAGCACCTTCGACTGAACTGAAATCACTTGACATGTGTAAGCCAAACACTTCTTCAGCATGGAGATATGGAATACATCATGCATAAACGACAGCTCTTGTAGTAAATCAAGCCTATAGGCCACCTCATCAATCCTCTACGTGATCTCATATGGGCTAATATAGAGGAGACTCAAGTTCTTACACTTTCTGAATCTCATCATGCCCTAAGTCTGTGACACCTTTAGGAACACATAGTGTGACTATGTCGGTGAAACCCTGCACGGCTCTCTTAGGTGCGTGGAAGCACACAAGGAGTCCTGATACAATCACGGAAAAGATGGTGAATCCGAAGAAGAAGACTGGGCTCAGAAATACCAAGGAAAGATAAGAAAAGGATAAGGAAAGGAGTCGCCACCTAGTCTTTTAATGGAAAGACGAGGAAAACCAAAAGAAATCAAGGCAAAGAAAACATATGCATTTTACGTGCCTAATGGATGCAACACTTGGCCATTGCAGGCCAAATAAAGGGTAAGGATTCTTGTTACGCATGGAGAAGGAGTTAGGCACCCCCATGCACCCAAAGAACTCAGTCTTTCTACGTTTCTTGCTTGCTAAAGGTCTATTGTGGGTATACTTGTCTACTTTGAATGTACATGCCTAATATGACTGGAAAACATGCCAAATCGAAGAAACGAAATGAATAAAAAGGGAGAAAATGATAATCCAAGGGCCAATGTAGGCATTTCGAATGCCACTTTATTGTACGCCCGTGGGCGATAAGGAAAATCGTGAAAGTCGAATACTCAGAAAGTGTCACACAAATCAGCGGAAACTTTAAGAAATCTGAGAAAATCAAATTAGAGAAAACAATCCTCATTCGGATCAATGTTGGCAATGTCAAACCTGTTAATATACGCCCTTGGGCGACGGAAATCCAAATTAAATCAAAATCGTGAAAGTCGAAAGAAACCCAAGAAGCGATGTGAAAATTGAGTTTGAAATGAGTTGGAAATGTGTGCATGACGCAAGGAAGAAGGCATGAGAAAATATGCATGAAAAAGGGGAATAAAATGTTCAAAATGCATGTGTAAGTAAGACATGTAATTTCGAGAGGCTTTTGTGCAAAATTCCCAAATTCTGAATGAAGGCTGTAATTCTGTGGCTAAATCACCAAAAATACATAGGAAAACACATTTTGTTTAATTTTGAAGAAATTTAGGGTCAAATGTGCAAAACTATGCATTTTTGGTCAAATTCAAGATTCCTAGGGTTTAATATGAAATTTTGTCAGTAAAATATGTATTTAATGCAATTCTGAAGTAATTCAGGGTTAAATGTGCAAGAAAAAGAATTTATGTTTGAAAGCAAGAAGTTCAGGGACTATTTCATAATTTTACCCTAGAAAATAATGTGAAACTAATGAAGTTCAGGGTTTAAAATGCAATTTTGAACACATTTGAGTAAATGTTTAAATTCGCAGGGTTTAATTTGCAATTGTGATAGAAAAACATGTATTCAGAACAATTTTAATAAAGCTTAGGGTTTTTTATGGAAAATACTGGACTAAAAATGTATGAAAAGTTAATAAGAGGGTTTATGTAAAATTTTAAAGCTTGGAAAACATTAATAAAAAAGTACAAGGGTCACACTGTAATATTTCAAAGCATACATTATTAAAATGATTTTAAAAAGTATTATAGGGACCTAAAAGCAAAATAACTGGACTTACATACAAGAAAACAAAAGTGAGAGAAGTTTTTCTAAAAAAAAATTTAAAACTTACCCGACGGTAGTCGGCGACCTGGTCTCACTAGCGACGGCAACTGGGACACGATATCTGCCCCTCCTGAGGTCTAATCTGGCATCTGAGTGCCCCGTGAGCAAGAAGAGAGGAAGGAAAGAAGATCCAATGGTTTGGATCAGGTGCTCGATGGTTGGAAACCTCCTCCCATGTCCTTCGCCGTCGACGTAGTTCCGGTGACAGTCCTAGAGAAGAAAGCGACGCTAGAGGCACTGGAATGGCGGCTTTGGACTTTTGGAAACTTGGCGACACAGAGAGGAGTATTTCCCCTAGCTCAGAGGCAAGAATGGCATCGTTCCTCTCCTTCCCGATCCTACTTGTCGTCGACGTTGTATTCTCCGGCGAGCTCCATTATGGGGGCTATCCAAGGCACGAAATAGGGTTCTGGTTGCTCTAGAACGCTGAGGGAGAATAAGGGATCATTTCCCTGGGCTTGGTGAGGTGCTGCGAGGCATGGAGCTCCGAAATGCATTCTACTGTTCACCTTCTTCCTCGACGACGGCAAGGAGTCGCGATTATGACGAGCGACTTCTGGTGGCCTCTTGGGGGCTTGAAACGGTGTCCAAATGGATGGGGAAGTAAGGGGAGACTAAACCTAAGAAGATCAAACGCTCCAGGGCACGAATCATCCACTAGATTCGTGCCCTCACCTACGTTGCCGGAAAACGCATCCAATGACCTCTAAAATCTTGATTTTAGCCAGGGAAGCCACTTGGCGCTGCTAGAATTGATCAGGGAAGAAGGAGGAGGACGTAGGGAGCTAAAACGAGGAGGAATTAAGGTTTGAGGGGTGCTTACCTAAGTAGGTAGTGGGGACGACCGCCAGAGCTTGCCGAAGGCCACTAGAGATGGCCAGAGATGGCCTGAAACATGAATTTTCCTCCTCTCTGAGCTTCCCCGCTAATCCTAGACCTCTTTAGTTGCTCTAGTTGAGAGGAAATACCTTGGTGGCTCTCCTTTCAATTTTTCTAGGATTTTTCTCTCCTTTTCCTCCTCCTTTTTTTCCTTTGCAAATGGAGGGTATTTATAGGCTTGCAAATGGCTAGGGTTGTTAGAGTAGTTTGTTATGGTTAGTTAGAGATTGTTGGAAGTTGTTACAAGTTGTTATAGGTTGTTATGATGGAGGTGGAAAGTAGTTAGGTTTGTTTTGGTGGTTACAAGTTGTTATAAGTTGTTATGATGAAGGTGGGAATTGGTTAAGTTTGTTTGGGTTGTTAGAGTTTGTTATAGGTTGTTATGGTAGAGTGGGAAGTTGTTATAGGTTGTTAAGGTTTGAAATTAGGGTTTAGGCGTTGACTTAGGGTATAGAGTTTGATTTAGGTTTTAGGGTTTGATTTAAGGTTTAAGTTACAATTTTGAACTAGGTTTAGGGTTTGATTTAGAGTTTAGGGTTCGATTTAGGGTTTAGGGTTTGATGTAGGGTTTTGAGTTGAATTTAGGGTTTTGTACTAATTCTATGGTTTTGGATTATGTTTTGAATTAATTTTAGGGTTTTGGATCAATTCTAGTGTTTTGGATTTATTCTTGGGCTTTGGATTATGTTTTGAATTAATTTTAGGGTTTTGAATCAATTCTATGGTTTTGGATTATGTTTTGAATTAATTTTAGGGTTTTGAATTAATTCTAGGGTTTTGGATTAAGTATTGAATTAGGTTTAAGATTTTGAATTTGATTTAGGTTAGTTTTAAGATTTAAGGTCCCATTGCAAACATCTGGGGTGTCTACACATAGTATCCCACGAGAAACTCTAGTAGTCTCTGTAACCATACCGGCGACAGCCTTGGGTACGGCGCAAAAGGCAAAATGCGCGAGTGTCGGCAAAGTCACGGCAAAACAATAAAAAGCAAATGGTAAAAATGCAGGAGTCTCTGCCTAGTCTACTTGAAAACGAGAGACGATGAAAACAGTTTCAAAACATTAAAACTATGCAATAAAACCAATGGAAAAGGTCAATCATGAACCAGTAATTGGGCAAGGATCCCTATTATGCACGGGAAAGGTATGAGGCACCCCCGTGTGCCCAAAAAATTGGTCTTTCATAGATTTTTCGTTTACTTATATGAAATGTTGGCTTTTCAGCCTGTTTCTGTACGCCCAAGGGCTATATGCCATGCAATGCTACATGCAAGTGGTGCCTTATGTTAAACATGGGTAGAGGGACTGTAGGATGTGTCGTAATGCTCAGAAAGGTCACCTGAGTAGTGGATCAAACACTGGTGCAAAGATATTACACGGATATGACCAAAGATACAATAACACCGAGTGGCTTTCGTCCTCATTTTGCTATAGGCAAAACTTAAGCTACCATGCATAAAAATGGATGAAAACAGACTGGAGTCATCCTGATATATCCAGGAAGACACCCTAACAAAACCAAAGGCAAAGCAAATGAGGAATAATGTTAAATACCATGCCAAAAAGCTATTGTGTGGCTGTTCGGTGCGCCAAACTGGTGCACCACCTATGTGCGCCTATGTTGTGCGCCACCTATGTGCAGCTATGAAAATGCAGATCAAACAATAAGCTAGACTAATGTGCCATGCGATATAAAATCTTGCAAACATGCATAAAATCCTTTGAAAATGCATCATGGACGTCTAAAACACTTGATCACATGTGTGTGAGTTTTCCCCTCTTCCGCAAGCTCATAAAGGAAAGAGGAAACCCAAGGAAACATGATATGGGTCTTGTGCTCAAGGGCAATATGCCTCACACAAGACCACACAACTCCTATACTAAATAAAGCTAAAGGGTTTCAACCATGCTACCCGGTTTTGGATCATGGACTATTGCATAAGAACTCTCCAAACAAGAGTCAATGGGGCAACCAGTTCACCAAACCTCAGTGGCGGGCTGACTTCACTAGATGCAAAACTAAAACAAACAGTGCTATTATATGTTGAAATTATGCATAAATGATCATGATATATCAGAGAACAAACATCAGAAAGATCAAAGTCCAAGACAATCGGAATAGCATGCAGATCATGATGCAAAGTTGGCTGCTTGCACCCTACGACCAGGCTGGTGCGCCAGTCTTGTGCTCCAACCTGGTGCGCTAGCCCGGTGCACTTCAGATACTCTATTTCAGAATGTGGTCTAACTTTAGAGCCTGGATCAAATGCATGTAGACAATCACTTGAAAGATTATTCTTATCATTATTTCAGATGTCAGGGAACATAATCATGTTAAGAAATCAAGACTTGAACATCCATTTCATTCTCTCGTTTCTAATCATTCTCATAGGTTCACAAGGACTGTAGTTACACATGTTTTCTTTATGATGCATGAGAATTTCTTGTACGAGCAAACATCATGATTGGCAAACATTGAACAGATTTGCATAAAAAACATCATAAACTCCAAACTAAGCAACAAGAGTGAAAATAAGCATCAACATAGCAAAAGTGCAAGTAAATGTCAACATAACGAGAGAAAGTATTGACAACATGAAAACACTATACTACATTTGCAGTGTGTTCTCTAAGTAAAGTGTCATGTAGAGATTACATGGAAGTGTCAAGAGACATACCTTTGATGTACTCCTTGGTGACTCAAGGTGGCTTCTCCTTGGTGCTTTGGACACAGCTAGGGATGCTCAAGGATGCAAGGGAGTGCTCAGGGATGCAAGGGAGCTGGTTGCTAAGAGTGGGTGGACAGCCAGGAGACTTTTCTAAAAGAGATGAGTTGCCAAGGTGGGCCTTTTAAAGAGAATGAAAGGGTAACTCCTTGGGATGCAAAAGGTCTCGAAACTCAACAGCCTTGCGTAGATTCATGAAGAATATTCGCAAGTGAAGGTTACAAGCACAGAAGATGGAAAGCCAACAGCCAGCAGCCAGAGATGTGGCTGTGCGCCAGCATGGTGCGCCAGGTAGGTACGCCCGCTTGGTGCGCCACTTTGGTGCTCCACTTTGGTGCTCCCACCCTGCTGTCGGACCGTAGGCTTGTGGTCGGTTTGTGCGATGATCACGGGCTAATTAAAATGTCAAATAGGGTTCAAAAGTGGTTATGCTTGCCACATCCAAAGCAGCATCTTCAGGAGGATTCACCTACGAGCCGCCTCAAAATTGGGGTGTCTACAGATGCCCCTCCCTGAGTGAGGTCGAGGGACGAAGGGAACCAAGACTGATGCTCAGGGTTGACAGGATACCCCCATTTTGAGGCCGCGGAGAAGTGATGTTTGCTATAGGCAGTAGGTCACTTATCCGGTGGATGCATCGAAAGTCATGACTTGTTGCCAAATGCAAATATGCAAATGCAAAATGCAACTAGAATGCATGTGAGTGCCGAGTCAAATGCTAAGAATGCAATGCCAATGCAAAATACAAATGCAAGAGTTGATGCTGAGTGTAGATGCAGAGTTGATGCTAATGTTGCACATCCAAGAATGGGTGTTGAGAGCAGATGCAATGTTGATGCCAATGCTGAAGTAATACTACGAAAATTAAAGAAATCCCGCACACTAGGACACAACAAGTTGTCGGACTCATCAGCCGAATTATTGAGGTTATCAACCTGTGAAGATGGGATATGACAAGGCAACCAAGTCCTGTCAACCCAATCGCCTGACAGCATGACGGTTGTCAGCCAAGTAGTTGGGGATACCAGCCCAAAGAAAAGGGGCATGACAAACATACTATTTGTCAAACAGAAAGAGGGCCCTGTCCGCACGGACTTAGGGCAAGCAAAGGGATTTCGTGCCCGCGAAAACCCAAAAGAATAGGATAGAATAGGACCTTGACCGCCTGGTCAAAAGTCAAATAGCTAGATTTTGCATCTGCGAACATCCAAGGAAGAGGATAAGGACCATGACTGCCTGATCAAGGGTCAAGCAAAAGGATTTCGTGCCTACGAAAATCCAAGGAAAGCAAAGGAAAGGAAATGACCTTGACCGCCTGGTCGAAGGTCGAACAAAAGGATTCCACGCTCGCTAGAATCCAAGGAAAAAAATGACCTCGACTGCCCGGTCGAAGGTCGAACAAAAGGATTTCGCGCTCGCGAAAATCCAAGGAAAAGGAAAGGAAATGACCTTGACAGCCCAGTCAAAGGTCGACTTTGACCGCCCGATCAAAAGCCAAGGAAAAGGATCTCACGCCCGCGAGGATCCGAAAAAAGCAAAGGAGATGTCCTCGATCGCCCGGTCGAAGGTCGACTTTGACCGCCCGGTCGAAGGTCGACTTTGACTGCCCAGTCCAAAGCCAAGCAAAAGGATCTCGTGCCCGCGAGAATCCGAAAAAAAGAAAGGAAATGACCTCGACCGCCCGATCAAAGGTCGACTTTGACCACCCGGTCAAAAGCCAAGGAAAAGGATCTCACGCTCGCGAGAATCCAAGCAAAAGGAAAAGAAATGACCTTGACAGCCTGGTCAAAGGTCGACTCAGACCGCCCGGTCAGAAGCCATGGAAAAGGATTTCGTGTCCAAGAGAATCCAAGGGAAAAGGAAATGAAATGACCTTGACAGCCCGGTCAAAGGTCGACTCTGACCGCCCGGTCAGAAGCCAAGGAAAAGGATTTCGTGCCCACGATAATCCAAGGGAAAAAGCAAAAGAAATGACCTTGACCGCATAGACAAAGGTCGACTCTGACTGCCCGGTCAGAAGCCAAAGAAAAGGATCTTGCGCCTGTGAGAATCCAAGGAAAAATGGAAAAGAAAAGACCTTGACTGCCCGGTCAAAGTTTGACTCTGGCCGCTTAGTCAGAAGCCAAAGAAAAGGATTTCGCGTCCGCAAGAATCCAAAGGAAAAAGAAAAAGAAATGTCCTTGACCGCTTGGTCAAAGGTCGACTCTGACCGCTCGGTCAAAAGCCAAAGAAAAGGATCTCGTGCCCTGGAGAATCCAAGGAAAAATAGAAAAGAAATGACCTTGACTGCCTAGTCAAAGGTCGACTCTGACTTCTCGGTCAGAAGCCAAAGAAAAGGATTTCGCGCCCGTGAGAATCCAAGTGAAAAAGGAAAAGAAATGACCTTGACTACCCAGTCAAAGGTCGACTCTAACCGCTCGATCAGAAGCCAAAGAAAAGGATCTTGCGCTCGCAAAAATCCAAGGAAAGCAAAGGAAAGGACCTTGACCACCCAGTCAAAGGTCAAACAAAAGGATTAAGCGCCCGCGAAAATCCAAGAAAAGCAAAGGAAAGGACTTCGACCGCCCGACAAAGGTCAAATAAAAGGATTTCGCGCCCACGAAAATCCGAAGAATGAAAGGACAAAAGGATCTCATCCGCTCGAAACGAGAACCCAAAAAAAGAAAGCGATAATCCCTGTATTGTCTCCTAGGAAGGAAGATGGCTCAGTTGCACTATGGATGGCACAACTGCAATTGTGCTCGCTGCTAGCTCTATGGTACGGAAACCGGTGTTCTTGCTGAGATGCATGCAATATCCTCTAAAAGAACCTTGCTGGAGTTACGATCTTTGTTTTCAAGTTGTGCATAAAAGTTGGTGCGTATTCGCAAATTTTCCGAAACTGGAGGGACCTTATTGCAAATTAGCCTAATATGGCAAACTTCTGATGGTTGTATTGCTATTGTGCGGTTGATATTTGAAATTCTGCTGTGTGCTAGCAAGTTTCTGCTCAAATGTGATTTGTCTCACCCTTTGTGGGCTATTCTGCAAATTTCACAATGTCAGAGGGTTTTCTACAAATTACCCCACTTGGTGAATTCTTCGAAGACTGAGTGCTCGTTTTCTTGACAATTCTGCAGTTCATCTTTAAATGCAAGCTACGAAACACTGAGGGCAAAAATGCAATTTTCATGGCCATTTGACATTCTGGACCTCGGACATTACACTATTTGCATTGCTGAAATGTGACAGAGTCCACTGCTTTGAACTTCTCATTTATTCTTTATCAAGTGAGCAATCTTTGTACAGCTGAAGAGTTGTAATAAGGGGACTGGCTTGTGTCACCATGTATCATTCCTGAATCTGATTTGGTCTATCCTAGCAATGAATTCAGTCTATGCTCTTTATAACAAGTAGTTTGTGTTGGCCCGCATGCTCCTGGCGGTAGCACTGCCCCAGTGGTCTCCTTGACTTAGAAAGGAAGCTGGCATGCCCCTAGTCAAAGACCTACTTCCAACCAGAGAGCAGTTAACATGCCCTTGGTTGAAGATCCTTCTTTTGCCAAAATTCTGACTCAAAAAGGCAGCTGGCATGTGCCCCTGGTTGGAACGTAGGCAAAAGCCTTGCAAAGCAATGCAAAATGCAGAAGTGGTGCGATCAAAAATGCTGAATGCCAAGTGATTTATGTAAGACTCATAAGATGGAAGTAAGATTTATGCATGGTGTATAGAAGATATGCCCTCAGCATCGAGGAAGCCTTCATTGCCTACTACAAGGAACTAGAATGTGCTCAACTCACTTGATGCTACCTGGATCCATGGGTTTATGGTGGCTCTCACTCAACCAATGGGCTTGCGGGATAAAATGGGCTCCATGCCAAACTCCTAGGGCCCTATACTTACTTTCTTCAATAATTCATTTTTCCTTTACTCCCTCAAAGGCATGTTGACCAACCATATCTGTACTTGGAGGTAATAAACACCTAGGCTGAGGGGATGGCTGCTCTCTTTCTTTTTGATGTAAAAGGGGTGGCTTGTCCCTTTGCAAATATGGGCTTGGTTGGTGTATGCTTCGACGCCTCCTCTCCAAGTTATGTGATAGGAATAGAATCATCTTGCATGCCTCTCATTGGAGCCAACTTCTATCTGCAACTTCTATCTTCTTATTTCTTTTGTACTCTGAAGACTATATTTTCTCTTGTCTCACACTCATTCACAACCTATCATTTTTCCTCCCTCTCGAGGTATAGGCCCCTTGGGAATTTGCATATTTTGTCCAATTCCCACGAATACTGGCTCCCTTACCTCCTAGGTCACACAGGTAGTAACGCGTGAGGAGGATCAAACTCTTCCTAAGCAGGCTGCCTTCCTGATTTTCCTCATTGGGCAATGATTATGCCAATGTTTCATATGATGATTACAGTGTAAACGAAAAGAAAGTGCAATGCATATGACAAGATTTATGTGATGTTTGGATGCAATAAACAAGAAATATAGAGATGCATGGCTCACAATAGAATGTTTTAAAAGGCTCGGGAGAGGTCGACGATCACTGGTAGCACTTTTCAATTAGGAGGCGCTGACAGGCTCCCAGCTGACAGGTGATTAGGACACTCGCTTTCTGATTGAAGGACCATGATTGAAGCTTGGTCTTCGTGATTCTGGCTGCGGTGGTGAGACAACTACTTTCCTTTTCTTTGACTTTGTAGTGCTTCGCTAAGTCCTCCGCGGGCACCTCCAGTTGTTCTTAGAATAAAATGTATATATCTTCAACTGTGTCAACTATCAGACTCTCTGAGTTTTCCTTCTGAGCAAGATCTTGCACTACTACTGCCTGACGCATTGCCAACTGTTACAACCCTGAAACTAGTCACATGTCTGACTTTGACTGATCATTTTCCTCACAGGACTCTTCTGGACAAATCCAAACTGCTGGTGATTGTGTCATTGAGGCTGTGAACAAAACTCTGGCTTGGATTCAAGATGCCTGCACTGGTAAAGTTAGTTAAATCATGGGAAATGATCATCTTTGGAGACTTACCGAAGCATGGGAATTCTTCTGCTGGTATTGATACTCGTATCCCAATCCTTCATGCTCTCTCCATTCTTCCACCTTGATTGGCTCGACGGTTCCTTGACAGTATTGCCCAAGGGGTTCCTTTCTCCTATCCCTACTTGCGACGCAAGCTATAACCATGCCGACAACAGCCTCGGGACTTGGCGCGGAAGGCCAAATACGCGAGGGTCGGCAAAGTCACGGCAAAAATTAAATAAAAATGCAGGAGTCACCAGCTAGTCTATTAAAATGGAAGACGAGGAAAACCATATAAATCATGCAAATAAGCCAATGAAAAGCAGGTCATAAACCAAAAAATCAGGCAAGGATCCTTGTTACTCACGAGGAAGGTATTAGGCACCCTCGTGCATCCGAAGAATTGGTATTTCTGAAGGTTTCTCATTTGCTTATGAAATGTCGGCTTTTCAGCCTTTACTGTATGCCCAAGGGTGATATGCCAAGCCATGCTAAGTGAGTAGTGTCTTATGCTAAAAAAAGGTGCATGAAGTGCAGGGTGTGTCCTAGTGCTCAGAGATATCGCTCATATATCGGGTCAAGTGTCGATGCAAAGATATTGCATAAATAAGATCAAGGATCTAAGTATTTTGAGCGATTCTTCATCCTTGCTTTACTACATGCAATGTATGATCTAACTGTTAGAAATAATGCATTAATTTTGATGATTACTTATGAGTGCATATTTTCATAAATATTAAAGCATGAAAAAGATATAAAGTGCTTTCTGTATAATTTCAAATTGTATACAAGTGTTTTATCAAAGTACCATAAACGACATACCGAAGTCAAAAGCGACATACTGTTTCAGTGAAAAACGGTATGAACAACGGTGCTCCGCAAGAACAAAAGAAGAACTGAAAACGGCGTACCGTGGATGGAGCGGCATACCATTCCAGTAAAAAATGGCATAAGCAGCGGAACTCTGGAGCAGATGAGAAAATGAAGACAATGCGAAACAACGGCATACCGTCCTAAAACGGTATACCGTTTCAGGAGAAAACGGCAGACCGTTGGATTTTTCGACATACCGTTTTGCTCATGGATTGCAGATTGAAGATTATTTTTGGCATACTGAGGCCAAAACGGCATACCGTTGCAGTAGCCGTTTACGACTGTTTTATAGACGTTAGACACATCTCGAGGCAATCCTACGGCTATAAATAGGGCCCGTACAAGGCCAAATATTGACACGATTGAGAAATACTTGTAATATCGGCTATTGTTTTGATTTCCATTCTCCTCACGAGATTTTATTGTGTAATTGCTATTGTAATCGATCTCTGTGAGAGGGAAACTCCGAATTCTGTAATAGCAACAAAAGCAAAGGGCTCTAGCTTCTCGGGGATAGAGAAGTGGGAAGAGCAAGGTAGTAGTTGGTGG